>JAJEJO010025157.1:0-41316 GCA_020662805.1 Glaucomys volans
GAGTGTCAGATTGGTGACATCTCAGTGTCAGCTGTGGTGGGAGATACAAACAAGAAAAAGCATAAATAAATAATGGGAGGGAATATAAGAACTGAGTTCAAATTCCTCAGCTCAGGACAAATCCAGGTAACAATTTTCTTGCTGCATCTCAGGAAAGGGTTCATGAAATGAATTAGTAAGGTAAGCAAGGCTCGGGAGAGAAATGTTTCCAGTACTTACAAAAGCTCATTTTTCTAGCCCCTTCAAGCATTTTTTAAATCATCCATTTACATTCAAGTAGTTAATAAGATAATTTTAGATCATGCACATCTATTCCTGAAACCTATGGATGGTTGAGCGAGTGAATGGATGAATGAGGTTTGTGAGCCGGTTTTGAATTATTGTACGGTTTCAAAGTGACAAAGCAGCACAGAGGATTCTCGGTTCTGACTTTTGCACTAACACAGCCTCATCCTCCCACAATTAGTCCTCGTTAATGAGACCTCACTGTCATCATAGGCATTTGAGATCTGAGGTCCCGGGAGAAATGGCTGTGCCGGAAATCAAAGTCAGAAGTCTATTAAGCAAATTAATAGAAGAGACAGCAGTTTCAAAAGAAATATTTTGTCGATCAAAGGAGGTAGGAAGGATTTTTTAAAACACACTTTTTAAAAGTCATCTATTCACAGGTAAACTATACAGGTGCTAATTAGAAGCCATTCTTTTGAACCCATAAAGTCTGTCCCCACTGGGCCTGTATTTAAATCTTTGTTAATCACCTGAAAGCACTGAATGTCGCTTAATATAATAAAATAATTAAAATGAAATATCCCAGATTTCTGGCTAGAGTGAAGCAGTGAGGCATGAGAAAATCTTGGGCTCTCCATTTAAATGGCAGTATTAACAATTTCCAGCAAATGCACAGCAAGTTTAAGCAATGTTTCTAAAACAGAACCAGGCTGTATAATTTGAATCAACTTCCTTAACCTCTTTGAGCCTCAGTTTACTTACCTATAAAACTAGACTAATACTATTGAAGTGTTAAGGGCCACCAATATGCGAAAGTCATGCAGTACCTGGCATTACTGTTGGTGCCAACACATATCAGCTCACAGACTTCTCTTTGCAACCCTATGGGGGTAGTTCATTAGTCTCATAAGATGAGGAACTCAAGAGAAAGGCAGGGTAAGGTATTTGCCCAGTTTGTGTTGCTCAGATAGCAGATGCAGAATTCACCCTTCCAAAATCCGACTCTGGATTCTGTGGGCGTAACTCTTACCCTGCACTGCCTCTTATGTGAACTGTTTAGAAAAGTCTAGACTCTCACTGGGCAGATAGTACCCAACCATCCACTATTAAGTAATGTTTTTTCTTTTCATTTTGCTGGAGTAAAGGGAATAAAGTTGAATTTGCGCAGTGATGAGATTGTTGGGTGTGGGGGAAGGGCACAGCTAAGGCTGAGAGCTCCAAGTGCATAATTGTACCCACCAGCAGGGAGCCTGCATTGGGGCCCTCAGCAGTCCTGGTGCCCTCATGGCCTGCCCTGCTCAGCTCCTTTGTAGATGATGATGCCTTGGTTACAGAACCTGGAGACTTCATGATAATTCTTCCCATGCCTTTCAACTCACCATTCATCTGCCCCCAAGACTCATTCCCTCCCTAACTCACATCTCCACAGCTATAACTCACTCCCCTGACTCGCTTTGGAGATGTTCCCTAGGGCCCTGGACCCTCCTCAACAGCTAGACAGTCCCTGTAGTGTCACACAGACCCCATCACGACCTGTGGGCCTAGATTTTAAATCATATGTACACCCAGAGAAAACCAATTTCCTTCTGTGATAAGCTCTCTAAGGAAAGGTCAGGCCCATAAATAACTGTGAGGGAGGCAAGGATGTGGTCCCTAACTGCACACTCTACCTGGTAGGAGGGAGCAGGGCTTCCACAAATGGTGCATCTCCTTTGCTGTTAAAACAAGGTCACAGAGATCAACCCTTAAAAGAATAACTTTAGGAAACAGGGAAGTCAAAGCAGAATGTGATTTTTAGGTGAAGTCCCATCTCAGCCTGATGCTGTGGGGAGCTCTGGGGTTGTTAATTACACTGTAGGATTTGTCCTATCTGGAGACAAGCCAATCATCAGCTTCGAGCCCCTGGGGCTCCACAAGCTCCCAGGGACTCTGAGGGAGGTGCAGGTGTGAGCCAGGCAAAGCTCACAGAAGGAAAGACTTTCCAGAATGAGCAACAGGGACCTCGGGGGGGATCCTGGGGGAGGATTCACACAGCCCTGTGCTACTTCTATCTCGGCACATCTCTTGCTACATTTCAATTTTTGGTTTGCTTACCTTCTCCCTAACTAGCCTTTGGAGGGCAAAGACTTCAAACCCAAAGGTGCCTAAGGAAAACAGATGCTCAAAGGGGAGCAAGAAACAGTTTCACTCTGCTATTCTCATTATTTGGCTGGGCTATGAATTAAATTGACATGATGCAGATTAACAGGAGGAAAATTCATTTTAATTTTGTATGTCAACAATGGAGTCCCACAAAATAGGAGAGTGGAAAAAGTGTGATTGAAGCTGAGGTCGATTCTGAGCTAGTACAAGGAACAGCAGCTCAGGGCTTTGGAGAAGGGGCAGTGGGAACACAAGTGACAGAGCAGGAGGGAAGGAAAATTTGCCAGAGAAAAGTCACCCAAGTAGTAGAAATTGTCTGGAGCAGCCTCTGAAGAACAGGTGATTGCGCCTAGGGACACCACCAGTCTCCGCTTTAGTTGATGTCATTCCCGTGGAGCAGATTCCTGACAATCGAGTTCCCTTTGAAAGAAGGGTCTGTTTTCAGGTACATCAGGGAGCTCAGAAAAAGCTGATCCCCTCATCCACCATTCCCATGGTACCCTCAGTTCAAAGTCATTGGTGAACCAAAGTGTCACATTTGGGAGTGGCATTTCCTGAACTTCTTCATGCTACTTTATGGATACCTGGGAAATAGCAACAAAGTCTGGCTAACCAGCGGGCTACTGACAGGTGGCTTATCTTGACGAGGTTTCCTTCTGCAGAACTGAGGAAGCCCACACCAAAGGGCCACGTTAAATTTAGCATTCAAGAAGTCAACCTATTTATGCCCATTTCAGCTCATGATTATTTATTTATTAATATTTTATTTTATTTTTTGATCCTGAGGAAGGAACTGAGGGGGTCCTTAGCCACTGAGCCACATCCCCAGCCCTTTTTATTTTTATTTTGAGACAGGGTCTCACTGGATTGCAGAAGATAGCCTAGAACTTGTGATTCCTCCTGCCTCAACCTCCGCATTCCTAGGATTAGTTACATACCACTGTTTCTGGCTATAAATATTGTTTTACCAATAAGATGCTAAAAGCACAATTTGTGCCTCACACAGATATGGAATCCCATGTTGTCCTCTTCAAGACTGAGAAACTGAATTTGAAACTCTCCAGGAAATGCACCAACCTCTCGCAAGCCATCTCCTCTTTTCTCAGCTGCACCTTCTCTATGAAAAACATAGATCAGATCAGGGGGTTCTATTCTCTATGAAAAACATAGATCAGATCAGGGGGTTCTACTATTTTTGAGGAGGCAGCCTGTTTAGGAGAGCAAAATATCTTAGAGGCTCACCTTTGTTATTTATTCACCTCTCTAGCTGATTTCAGAATTCATTAAGAGAATATACAATAATAAAAAGCTCCTAGAAGATTCAGAGAGTCTTTTAAATAAATTTGCATTTATGAATCAGAGCAATTTTTCAATTAGTAGCAGGCAGGCAAGCCAAATGTATTATTTACTTATTCTACCAAAAATTATTGGTGCATTTGGAGATGGTCACAGACCAGGTGTCCCTCAGTTTTCTTTCTGCCCTGAAGTGATCTTCTGTAATCAGCTCATAAAGAGGTTTCCACCTTTCCAAGTAATTTTAGGAACTGACAAATGACTTTGCACTTGGACTTCTCTCATTTAATCATTACAGAGCAGGGAGTCCCAGCTTGTGGTTGGCTCAAGGTTCCCTAAGGAACTGGCAGGTCAGATTGCAGGTGTCACACATTGTCTGAGGGTTTTGCAGCTGAAGGAAAAAAAGGACCAGATCTTTTGAAGGAAATCTTGAGGGGAAGAAGAAAGGAGGATAGCTTAGAATGTCTCTGCTACTGCTTCCCAGCTGGGTATCAGGAAATTCTTACCTAGATGGAGAGAGGGAAGTCCTCAGGCTGAGGCTGAGAAGGCTACTTAGCAATGGTGCTTTTTGAGAGCACCCCTTCATGGGCTGCAGAGATGCTGGCAAACTTCACTTGCAAGGAAACAGAAGCTACCTGCAACTCTCTTCATTGTTGCATCAAAGCAGTCACCTTTTTATTATCCCACACAGTTCTGTGAATTGACTGGGCTCAGCTGGGCAGTTCTTCTGCTGGGTCTGCTTACATCTGTCATGCAGCTGTGGTCAGAAGGCAGTTAGGATGCTAGGAGAGAAGCCCACCCACCCCCCATGCCCTCTAATCTCTCCTCTCTGTATCTTTACAAACTTTCTACAAGGCCGGCCTTTCCATGTAGCCTTTTCCTGTGATCTCTCTGGAAGTCTTGGCTATTTTCTACATGACGGTTCAAGATTCCTGAAAGCACAAAATGCAAATGGCAGGCTCAGAAGTGGCACAGCCTCTATCTACCTCCTGTAGGTTAAGCTAGTTACAGGGTCAGTCCCCTTTCAGCTGCAAAGGCATCATACAAGTGCGCAAGCATTGAAAGACATAGCTCAGTGAGTGGTTGCTAACAACCCTCTAGCATTGCAGGGTGCCCCAGTTTGGGGGATCCTAGAATGCACCTTGGCATGTCCCTGAATTTGCTCCTGCACCAGGAAGCTGTAACACTGGTGAGGTGCTGCCCTCATGTGGCTTCCTGAGGTCAGTGCAGGACCAGAGCAGACACTGCTGCCTGTGAACCCTAGGCAAGAAAGACACTCTTGGAATCCCAGGGAAATATTGGAGTGGGTCAAAGTTGCCAGGTTCCTGAGTTAACAAAGTATATTAAAAGCAAAAAATAAAAATTATTTCTTAATATTAATACAATGTAATTGCATGTACATGCTGAGGAAATTTGGGATGACGTAAGAAGAGGGAAAAAAATACAGCATTCTGAATGATCACCATAGCCCACACGTCACGGAAGGTTCCGTCTGTATCTCATCTGATTTTGACCATGATATGACCCTATCAGTGGGTCAATTTAAAAGTGCAGAAACCATGTCTGGAAGATCACAACGGCCAGCAAGGAGCAGAGCTGGGATGGAAAATGAGGCCAGCCTGACTCTCAGGCCCTGAATGGACCCTCCTAATGCGCCTGCAGCCTGCATGTTTAATGTTGTCACTATGGTTTTCTTCCTTTTAATTGAAGCCTTTACCGAGATGACATTTCCCCTCTCCTCCGCGTATCCTGCGCAGCTCCCTAATGGCATGTTTACTCAACAAAGGGCACCGAGGCTATTTGTTCTGACGGTCCAAGCACCTGCAGGCCTAGCCGCCCCCTCCCCCATTCCCCAGTGAGGGACTGCAGTTAGCAGAGCTCCATTAATGAGAGCAGAAAGCAGAGGACACACGGGAGGATGTCCTCACGTTGTGGCAAGCCCAGGGACATGAGGGCCCATGAGGATCCAGGGAGGGTGTTGTGACAAGCCCAGGATGCCAACTTGTCTTTCCAATCTCGGCTGTTTTGCAGACCAGCAGCATGCATGTTGAATCCAATAAGTGTTAGGGAGATCATTATGGCTGGAGCAGATTAAAGGCACCTTCAAGATTTGTCTTCCCTATGGGGTGCAGCTGGGTAACTTGCAATGTTCCAGAGCATAGTAGGGTAACTGTGGTTGACAACAATTAATTGTGTATTTTGAAATAGCTGGTAGAGAGGATTCTGAATGATCCTGACACAAAGAAATTATAAATGTCTGAGATGGATGGATATGCCAATCACCCTGATCTGATTGTTGCACATCGTATCTATGTATTGAGATGTTACACTGTACCGCATAAATATATCCAATTGTTATGTGTCTATCAAAAATAAAATATAAGAAAAATATTTGTTTCTTCACTTTCTAAGAAGAAAATGAAAAGGAAGGGCTGTTTTATTTAAGCCAGTGTGTGTGTGTGTGTGTGTGTGTGTGTGTATTTCAGGTTGGCGGGTTGTATAGGGTACTTATTAATCCTAACTCAATCAGGCAACAGCCTTTAAAATATTTCATTGGTACCTAATAGGCATTTGAAACTTATCATGTTAAAAGTGAAATTCTTGCTTCCCCTTGTCCCTCAAACTGCTTCTCCTTTGGTCCTTTCCATCCCTAGTACTTGGCAGCCATGTTCTGCCAGTCAATGTTCTATTCTGCCTGTTAGACTCCTGTCCTCTCCGCATCATGCCCTGCCTTCCCCACTTGCAGTATTCACACAGGACCCTACCCCTGCTCCTTCACCAACCCCACCCAGGTACTAGGTCACCTCTTGTTCTCCCAGCTCATCTTTCTTAATCCTTTGCCCAGCTTTCCTTGGATCCCTGCCTCTGTTTACGCAGCAGACAAAACCATCCCTTTCAGAGGCAAGTCTGATACCATCTCTGGTCTGCTCAGAACTTTCCAGTGGCTTCTCATCTCTTTTAGAAAGAAATTCCAAGTCCCTCTATGGCCATAAGCTCTTACAGGATCCAACTCTCTTCGGTCTGGCAAACGTCATTTCTTCTCTTTGTGGTTCTTCTCAACTGAGTCACGGTCTACATGCACTAACATGCACAGATTCTATGTGTATGGTTCACTGGGATTTTGCCCAGGTAAACACCCAGGTGACTATGACCCAGACCAAGATGCAGAATGTTTGCATTGCCCAGAAAGATCTCTTATGTCCCTCTTCTGTTACTATCCACCTCCATTGTGGGGTAACCACTAGCCTGACTTTCATCACTGTGAATCCATTCTGTCTCTTTTAAACCTTCATTTATATGGAATCTTAGCATCTAGACTGTTTTGTGTCTGGTTTCTTTCATTCAACGTAATTTTTGACATTCCCCTTCTTATATCAATATTTTTTCTTTTATATAGCTGTAGGTTTATTTATCGATTTATGTATCTTGCTATTGATGGGTATTTGTCTTGTTTTCAGCTTTGGGGTATATGTATTTCTCTTTTCATTTTCCCTAGTATATGCCCAGGAATGGAATGTCTGGTTAATAGGATATATTTACTTTTATTAGCATTGCCAAATAGTTTCCATTGTGGTACTGCATTCCCTACTGGCCAACAATGAGAGTTTTGATTAGTTCATATTCTTGCAAATACTTGGTATTTTTCAAGGATTTTTTTAGTCATTCTTAGAGTATATTATATCTCATTTTGACCCAAATTTTCATTTTTTAAGGAATAATGAATCTGAACATTCCTTACAAATCTTTTGCCTGTTTTTAAAAGTTAGGTGGTCCTTTTTATTATTGATTTGCATTTCTTTTTATATTGAGGTCATGAGTTCTTTTGCAAGTGTGATCACACAGGTCTCCTTCAGGGCTGTGTGACTTTTGAAGTGACCTCTTGCCTCTACAGTGACTTACTCTGAGCTGGCCACACTGGTCTTCATGCTGCTCCTGCCATGTATGACATGCTCTCACCTCACTGGATCCCCTTTGTGCTCACTCTTTGACCTTTCCAGAATGTTCCTTCCCCAGTGAGGATGGCTCACTCCCTCACTTTATCCAGGTCTCTGGTCAAATGTCATCTTCTCAGGGCTCTTTCTCTAACTACTGGTTCAAAAAAGCTATCCCAAGTCTCTTATTTGTCCTTATGGTAGGTACCTGAGATCCATGTTCTGTTTGTCTGTGTTCCTCCACTTGACTTATCTTGAGAGCAGGACTAGGTCTGTTCTATTCTCTTTGGGTCTTCAACACCTACTGAGTGCCAGTTTTTCTTTTCTTTCTTTCTTTTTTTTTTTCAGTACTGTTATTGAACTCAGGACCTAGCACATTGTAGGCTATATCCCCAGCCCCAGAGTAACAACTTTTATAAAGTATTAAAAATATCTGGTTAAATGAATAAAAAAATGGACTGAATGTATCTCTCAGATGAGTATTAGTATGGCATAGTAACAAACAACCCCAAATATCAGTGTTTGAAACCTCAAAGTTTTATTTCTCACTCATGCCATGTCTAATGTTGACTAGATGGGGTGTTCTTTTCATTAATGTTACTCAGGGACCCTGTTTGACAGAGGAGCCATTTTCTTATAATGCTACCCTCAAACAAATTCTGATGTTTGCTATGGTGAGGGCAAGGGAGTACAGAGAAAAAAGCAGTGACCATTAAATTGTTTTACTCAAAGCCACATGGGTCACTATTGCTCATATTTCATTGTTGAAAGCAAAGCACAGGTTGATGCCCAACTTCAATAAGATGTGCGCCTGGAAAGAGAGAAGAACAAAACTCTGATGAACAACATTAAGGTCTACCACAGTGAGTGAAAGCATGAATGGATACCAAATACCCAAATGAAATGAATGAATGAATGAATGAATGAATGAATGAATGAATAGAAAACCAAAAGATGGAACCTGGCAAGCAGCAGTTGGATTATCAATTCTTTGCTCTTCTCTGCTCCTAAATCCTATGCAGCACTATGGAACTGACGTTGTCTTCTGTTGAGAAATGGCCATCTTGAATAATGCCTTTAATTATGTTCTGAGGAGTAGAAGAATAGCAGTGAATGTTTGCTGCATTTATTTTCCAGACAATGCACATGGAGTTTAACATGAATTACTAAAGTAGATGGTATGTGCCCCATTTAACAGTTGGGTCAGTTAAGACCCAGAGAGATGAAATAGATGGCCAAGTTCTCACAGTCGACTGGACCAGTCTTTGATTGACTCTAAAGCACCTGCCCTTTGGCTGCATCCTAAGTGACAGACAAGCATGTCAGCCTGTGCATCACCCTGTGATTCCCTCTCGCCACTTATGTTCAGATGGAGTCACGGCATCATTCCAAGTTGGGGTTGGCTGTTATTGAAGTCCTGTGACCTCCTCCTCCCTCCACCCAAGTTATCCAAAAGGAGGTCAAGCTGGCTAATTGGGTCACTTCATCCATCCTATAATTGAACAATTCTGTCCATTCATTTATGTTTCTTCAATTTTTTCATTCAAAGGGAGACTCTTGAGTACCAGTGGCATGCCACATTGCTCAAGGTCCCAGGACTGAACACTATACTATTAATCAAGCTGTGTCTTTATGAATCTTGAAGTAAACACATGACATTAAGTCACCTAAAACTTTGCCTTGCAATCTCTTCATTTGCAAAATAAGGATCATGCCCACTCTGCCTTTCACAGAGAGGTATTCTGTGAATAAAATGATCTGATGAATATTAAAGGCATTTGAAAACTGGAGAGAGACATAGAAATGGATTGTTGTTTTGTAACAATGTTGATTGGCATCAAAGGAAACTCAAAGCCTACTGCTTTATCAGTTCTGTTCCTGGAGACTCCACTTTCTTTCTTTTGATTCCTTACAGAACAATACAAACTGGGCTGGGCAACTCTTCTCTTTCTAAAAGTCTCCCTTGGCCTAACTGGATAATATGCATTCCTTTTAGGTGTGCAGAAGAATTCCTTTGAAGGGGTGAGTTTGAAGTTTGAACTAGAAAGAGCAACAGAACTAAGGCTCCTCTGGACCCTCCCAGGCACTGAGCTTATTTGGGGAGCCAATTCTCTTGCCCTATGCCAAACCCAAGGCAAGACGGTCTTACTGCAGCTAAATCCATCTTCAAAGTGTTTACGGAAGGCTTCACACCCCACTGTGGTCTGTGCACTGGCATGTGGCCATCTCTCACTTTGCTGACATTTTAGACATATGCATTTATTATGACAGTTTTCTAGCAGGTGGCAGTAAAATGTCTGGTTCTAACAAAATCAGTATGTTATGGCAAATTTCTGACAGATGCAAAGCGTCTTGAGAGGGGCACTTTCTCCTGATCTGCGGGAAGGAGTCTGTGCACTTGGAGTGTGCTCACTGAATGGGGGATTGAAACTGGTTGGGTTTCCCAGGACGTGGTGCAGGCCAGAACTGAACTCCCTTCTAAGCCTCCTAAGTCCTGGCTCACCAGGTTCTCTTCTGTGGTCCCAGTTTCCAAGCCCTCTGCAGTCTATCTTGACTCATCCCTCCTCCATGCAGGCTTCCCTTGTAAAATGGGATCCTAACACTTCAATTGCGGACAGAAGGCACACGATCTAGTCCATCACCCTGTCTTGTCCCTCCCATTAGGTAAGGCTCTGATTTCCACTCCAGCTCCTGCAGCTGTGGCTGCGTAAAGGTTCAGCAGGGTCTCATTGGTGCACCAGCCCACCCCCAGGGCTCCCAAGTCACCTGCGCTCTGGTACTGGAGATCAACAAAGTCTCTGTCAGGGTAACTCTGACAACCTTGCCTTTGTCCCACTGCCAGATGATAGTTACCTTCTGGGTTTCTATGATGATCCAGACCTCAGTAATGGAGGCCAGGGCTGTAGGTGGCAAGCCTGGGCATCCCTGTTCCTGGCTCTTGCTGACCCCTCTGACCACCTAACAGCAACCAACTGAATCCCCCTTTGGTTACCAACAGATGATACCACGAGGCAGGAAGGGAAGGGGAAATGGATCCTTAGCTGCTGCATTTGCCAAGTAGACCCCAGGGTTGTCCCCTCACTTTCTCTACCCCCATCTCTGTTCTCCTCAGGAGAGACCTGGGCCCTGTGTCTCTGCAGGGTCAGTCAGGAAGCTGAGAGCTAATGCAGAATTCTTCTCACAGTCATTTCCAGCTGATTAATCTAAGTCACCCTATTCTTTGTCCCTACACCATGTGGGAAGTAGAATAGGAGTTTGTACCTGCCCTAAAATTCTTGGGGTGGAAGTGGAGGCATCTGCTACCACAGCATCTTCTCTCTCAGAGTTCTGGGTCACCCACACACCTGGCAGGTGAGAGAACTGATTCAATTTCCTGACTTTTCCCAGATCCCTTCCACTCTCTGTCTAAGAGCCCTGAGAATGTGCAAAAAATTGTTTCCGTAAATAGATGCCCCTCTTGAAATGGTAGAAACAGCTTCGCCACGCCTCAGGATCATTTCCTAAAGCTTGGGTCACTTTATCACTCCCTTTGATAATTATTTTTAATTGGCTTACTCCCTAAAGTAATAAGTTATAATAAGAGGATAATACAATAACCAGAAGAACTACCATTTAGTAAGTGTCTTCACTAAGCTGAGCATTTTATATCCATGAGCTCCATTTAATTCTCACAGCATCCCCTCGGGGTTGGAGGAATTGCCTACTGCTATGGTTCCAGGTGTCCTTCAAGTATCCATGTATGGGAAGCCTGGTCCCCAGTGTGGTGATGTGAGAGGTAGTGGCATCTTCAAGAGGTGGAGTCTAGTGGGAGGCAATTAGATCATTAGGGAGCATCACCCTTGGAAGGCACTGGTATAGTTCTCATGACCCGGTTAATTCTCAACAGAAGCTTGTTACAAAAAACATGACTGACCCCTCCCCATGCTCAGGCTTCCTGTCTCAAGATATACTATCTCCCTTTGCCCCACAGTCCCTCAGTGATACCATTCACCATGTTGTGACCCCGTCAAGAGGGTCCTCATCAGAGACTGAACTGATGGAGCCTCTCAATCTTGGACCTCCAAAACTGCAATCTAAGTAGGCCCCTCTTCTTTACCAAGTACCCAACTTCAGGTATTTTATTATAGTAATGGAAAACCAATACACTTACATTGTAGGGAGCAATTGTCTATAATTAGAGAAGCTCTCCTTATCAGCACAGAGAGAGCCATTGGGTCCTCTGAGACTCCAACTGGGCAGATCTTCTCCTTTAGGTGAACTTAGAAGCTGCATTTCATGACTCTATAAATGGATCTTGGAGGGACAGCAGCCTTGAAAGCCCCAGGAATCCAATTAGAGCACCTTAGGTTCATCCTAGATACACAGCAATTGGGTTTCCCAGAGTAGAGAGTCAGTACATCACCTGCTCCTCTTGCTCCCACTTTGATTTGGACTTTCAATGTTCTTGGTGAGTGGGGAGGCCTCTCAGGGAGGCCTAGGCACCTCCATGTTAGAAATGTCATCAGCAACTCCACATCTGCCAGCCCCGGTGTGCTAACAACCGCTGGCATTCCAGCCTTGCCCCACTTCTGCAGCAGACCCCCATTCTATTTGAATTTGCTTACTACCTATATTTTGAGGGGGACAAAAAAATGTGTTTTTCCCCATAACATTCATTTTTACAACCATTTGGTACAAGGGCTGAAAGCTGTCAGAGCAGTAATGCATTGCATCAAATTAACATATTTTCCTGAAATGGTAATTACGCCCCTTTTGTGTGCTTCTGAATACACATTTCTTGAAGTGTGAATGAGGCGCTGACACCAAAGTCTCACTTTAAATCATCATTATTAGTGCATCTGTCCAAATGATTCAAGGGAAATGTCTGACAGAGGTTTTTAAGCTTAGAGGAATTTAGAGGTGAGCCACGGAGCTTCTTTACAGAGGTTGGAAAGCCCAGCATCTTTCATTCACACCCTAGAACCATCTCCATTCCCTCAACACTATTAAACTCAGTTCATCTTTATGGAACACCTACTATATTGAGGCACCTTGTTAGATGAGAGATTCAGAGAAGACTCCATTCCTGCCCTGATAGACCTAGAAGGAAAGACAGACAGAGAGCATTTAGAGAAGAATCAATCAAATGACATTTGAAGATAGAGAATAACTCTGAGTGTGTGGAGTGTGTGTGTGTGTGTGTGTGTGTGTGTGTGTGTTGGGGCAGAAGATGCATTCATGAAAGCCTTCAGAAGATGATATTGGAGCCAGACCTTGAAGGGTAGCAAAGATGAAGAGCTGATGTCAGTAAGGACATTCCAAGTTCAAGGACAGGTGATTGCAAGAACCATTATTGCAGTCCACAGATCATCACTTTCAGCCAGTCAGGACTCAACAGTGCCCAGACTCTGCCAATCACATACATGGTACTGTTGTCAGCTGAAAACAGCTCACAGAGCTCACAGCAACCTCTACTACAGTTTGTGTTGAGTCCATAAAGCCGATAAACCCTGAGTGCATTACCCATGGTTGGTGTCCAACAATAAAATAATAAGGTAAAAAAAAAACAAGCCCATGTGTGGAAAGAGCAAGAACCCAGTTCTCCATGCCTGATGTCATAGTGAGGGGTCAGGGCTTAGGAGATGTCCTTTGCATTGTGGACACTTCAAACTGGGCATGTCAATTGCATTGTGGCTGAAATACAGGGAAGTGGTGGAGAGGTGGTCAAAGGCCATCATGGAAAACTTTGCAAGCCACTAAAGAGTTTAGTTTTCATCTTAAAGGAATGAGAAGTCTCTGCAAGTTTTAGGAGGGATGTGATCAGATTTGATTGTGAAATATTCTGTTATGGAGATAGTGGATTAAAAACAGTGGCATGCCAGGAAGAACCAATTAGAAGTCTGTTAGTACCATCTACATAATTTATTGAGGCCTGGACTGTGATGATGGCCATAGAGATGGAGAGACATGGATGACTTTCACAGGTGTTTAGAATAAAATCAGGAAGTCCCTAATCAGTTGATAATCTACCCATGGCAAAGGATAAAGAGGTGTTAATCATTGTTTTAGTCAGCATTTTCACTGCTGTGACCAAAAGACCTGACAAGAACAGTTTTAAAGGAGGAAACGTTTATTTGGGGCTCATGGTTTCAGAGGTCTCAGTCTGTAGACAGCTGGCTCCATTGCTTTAGGCCTTACGTGAGGCACAACGTCATGGCAGAAGAGTGTAGTGGAGGAAAGCAGCTCAGGACATGGCACCAGAGAGATACTGCCCTCACCAAGGATAAAATATATACCCTAAAGGTGTGCCCCAATGACCCACCTGCTCCAGTCTCACCCTACCTCCAGTTACTGCCCAGTTAATCCCCATAGAGAGTTAATTCAGTGATATGGGTAAGTCTGTCATAACTCAATCAGTTCACCTCTAAACTTTCTTGCATTGTGTCACACATGGAGCTTTTGGGGGTCACCTCACATCTAAACCCTAGCAATCATGATTCTGAGTTCTTGGCGTATGCAATCAAGTTGATGGTAATGAGGAAGTAGGGAAAGGTAACAGAGGATCCAGGGCTTGATGGAAGAGTTGATGAGAGAGGCTGCATACTAGGCCCTCTGAGCGATTTTGTCTCTGTGTCTGGAAGATGCCTTCATAATGTTAGTAATGGTTCTGGCTCTTCTTCCGATGCTGCCCCATAAGGATATGATCTTATTTTGGACATGGCTGTTTTGATTACAATGAAGTAACATGCACTAGAACTGGTTACTGAAAGGGATGGGAGAAAGCCATTGGAAGGATGCAGCAATGACAAACAGAAATCCAGCAACAGTGACTGGAATGGGGGCAGGCTTCATGTGAACCAGCATAAAAAGATACCCTTCCACCCCAGGGCTGAGTTTTCTGCAGTTCCAATGCTATAAAAGAAATTTAGTGAGTGGCCTGACAATGAAAATCTCAAGGATCCCATAGCTTAGTTACAACCCAGGACATGAGTGTGTGTGTGTTTTTTTTTAAATTTTTAAAATTTGTTCTTATTAGTTGTACACAACAGTAGAATGCATTTATACATTTTGAGAGATCATATATAATCTCTCATTTTTCTGGCTATACATATTGTGTTGCTCCATCCATCTCTGTCCATGTTCTTTATACCATCTCTCTGGACAGGGAATCAGCCCTGCTTGTATCCACACAGGTCAGACCCTACGCAGCCCCAGAGGACTAAATTCCACAAGGATTTAGTCTTGCAGATCAGGGCCACTTCTTCATTCTTCTTCTTTTCTTATTTTCAAAAGTTTAAAAAGTCAAAAACTTACCAAAAATTATATAACAAATACCAGTGAAACAATGATATTTGTTTGCTTTTTTCAGGCTTCTTAAAATATATATCAAAAAGAAATGGGATAGTACAGATGAAGTTGAAACTTCCTTGTTTTCCTCAAGTCAATCAAAACCCATGAAGTTGGTCAATTTCTTTCCTGTTCATGGGTTTTTAACTTTTACCACACATATCCATATCCATAAACATAATGTAGCATTTTTTGTGTTTTTATTTAACATAAATAGCATCATTTGGGTTGTGATGTTTTGCAATTTGCTGTTTTCTTTTTTATTTGGTATTGTTTTCAAGATCCAATTGTATACATTCATACTGACCTGGTCTCTTTAATTGGTGTATAATATTCCATTTTAGGAAAATAAGCCACCATTTACTTACCTGGTCCCTTACTGAAAGGTATTTGTATTGCTTCCAAATTTTGTCATTACACGCAATGAATGCTGCAATGAATATACTTTTAGAAGCTTTATTTTGTGCATTTACCTAAGTTTCTCCAGGGTGAATTAAGTATATTAAGTGAGTATGTAGTGATGGTATTCCTGAGAATTGGGAACTGAGTGAGGAGGTCCATTTAAAATTGTTTCAGATATTGCCAGATATTGAGTAGGGGTGAAGGAACCCATAAAAAATTATATTCAAACATGTCACTCACCCAGAAATTTTTACCTATTTGCACAGCCACCATGTCTCCCCACTAGGAAGACATGGGTCCCCCACCCCATGAGAACCACTGCTTTAGCAAGACAAAACCATTTAAGGGAATGTGCTACAGGTTCAGATATATTGAAGGAGAAGGACAATTGAGTAAGACTGACTTTAAGATAAAAAACCAATTTGCTTGGATATCTTTACCCTAGTTATCAAAGTCTAGTTTGCAGCAGAAATATTGTCCAGATCTCAATGGATTACAGGGGACAAATGTATAAACTACTTTGCTACTAATTATCCCTGGATCAAGTTTGGGTTAGGATGATCCCACAGCTTAGAGGCACCAGGTGGCATGTAACCAGATCCTTCTGGTGCCAAATTTGGGCTCAAAAGCAATAAGAGGTCAAAAAGGGAGTATGAATGAGTCCATAGCCAGGGAGTGGAAGGAACAGAATTAGATGCAATAGTGGGCAGCCGCACTAGTGGTCCTCCCCCACCAGAGTTCATGTCTATCTGGAAACTGTTGTCCTTTTTGGAAATAGTGTCTGCAGGTATAATCAGATATGAAATCAAACTGAATTAGGGTGGTTCCTAAATCCATTACTGGTGTCCTTATAAGAGGAGAGAAGCTTGGACAGAGATGCACACAAAGAGGAGAATGCCACATGAAGATGGAGAAAAAGGAGGAAAAGACAGTGGTGATGGTGGAAAGGCTGGACTGTGTCACTGCCAGCTTAGAAATGCCAAGGGTTGCTGGAAGTCACCAGGTGATAAGAAGAACCCAAGAAGCACCCTAACTTAGCACTTCCAGAGAGAACATGGACTTGCTGAAACTGGGAAACGGAACAGCAGCCTTCCAACATGGCCCCCAGTGACCAGCCTCCTGGTGTTCACACCTTTGTGTAATTCCCTCCCATTTTATGTGAACTGGACCTAGTGACCCATTCCTAGCTAGTGCCCCGAACATGATGGGGTGTCACTTTTAAATTATATTGAAACCAAATTTCCTCTGCTTCTGCTGGTGGGCAGGGTCTGCGTAAGCTGCAGGCCTCTGGCATCAACTCCAAGGGTCGCAGCTATCAAAGTCGGATTTTTCTCTACTAGCATCAAGTGGCATGATGCAGCTCTTAATGGTGGGCTATGGCCTCTAGTGTGGCAGCAGACCACAGAAGCTCACTGCCAATTTCTTTCTTATCTCACAAATCTGAAGAATGAAATTCATGGACAATGGAAGGTAAGAGTGAAAGAAGTAAGGTTTACTCAAGTGTGAAGAATAGAGATAGAAGTCTTGTAGGGCAATAGGGGACCCCTATAGAGGTTGCTTGTCTAGGCATTTTTATAGCTCTTGGGTCAAGGGCTATTGGTTCAAATTTACGCTAATTGTGTTTCAGAAAAGTATCCACACTGTTAGTGCAAATTTATGCTGATCACATCTTGGAAAGTATCGAGGCTGTTGATGAGCTCTTGGAAAACTTTCCTGCAATCTCCATTCACTTCTGCCCCAACTTCCATTTTTTCACTGCTCATCAGGCAGGCAGGGCCACTGGCAGGCCAAGTGACAGGTCAGGGTGCCCTAGTTCACCTCGGTATCAGTTTTCTTTGGCCCTGGCTGACTGTGCCTCAAGCCTGCATTTATGGCAGGCTCCATGGCCCATGCACATGGCCTGGGATTTAGCCCACCACACAGCTGCCCTGGGACAATGGCTTGGCTTCAATATCATACAAGATAATTAATTCCATGTTTTTGTCTTTTCTTACCCTTTCTCTTGCTCTCTGATAACTGGTAAAAAAAAAAAAAAGCATTATACTATCACTTTATGTAGAGGTTCACATGACAAGAACTGAGGAAGGTCTTCAGCCAAGGAGGAACTGAATCCTTCCAACAACCACAAGACTTGTGATGACCACAGTCCTAGCTGTCACCCTGTGTACCATGTGAGACCCAGGAAGCTGAGAACCTGCCAAGCCACGCCTGGATTCTTCACTTGCAGACACTATGAAATAACTCATTTGTTGTTTTAAGCCACCAAGTTTTGAGAGTGATATGTTTGTACAGCCGTAGGTGTAGAAGCACATCACAGATCAACATGGGTGACATATTTGGCTAGGTGGTTCAGAAGAGAGAAGGATGGGCTCAGGGTGCATCATGCTCGTGAGAGCTCAGGCTGGACTTCAGATGCTGCAGAGGTGACCTGCACCACTGGACCTTGAAATCTTTAACCAAACTCAATACTACTCCCACAGTTCAAAGCAGCATCATGCCTAGCTTGAAACTACTACCTTTAAAAAATAGAATGTTATTTATAATCCAGAGTCCATAGTCAGCAACTAATTTGGAGAGCAATTTGGTGACCTGAGAAAAAGTCTCATCATATGATAACTTTTGCTAGAAGGACCAAAATCATTCAAGTAGGATTTCCCCAAGTATTCCTACCAATACGCTTGACAAGTCCATCATCTTTCTTCTGTCTCAGTTTCTATGTCTGCAAAATCAAGAGATTAGTTTTATATCACCTTGACAGGCTCTTCATCATTTGTATGTAATCATTCCTTATAAAATAATCAGAAGGCCTGGAAATAAAGTAGAAGCAAGTGACCATTCATGTGAATCACTCCTCATTCTTCAAAACTTAAGCATGACCTCCTTTGGGAAGCATCCTATAACCTCACCAGACAAAAACTCAAGCAGGTTCTCCTGTGGTACCACTCAGGTGAACATCTGGTACAGCTCAGGTACACATCTGCCAATCATGACTTACACAGTGCTTGCTGGTTTTCAGAGCTCTTTCCTCCACTAGCCAGTCAACTACTTGTGATATTTTGAGACTGATTTATGTCAAATTCTTCTTTGTATGCACAGGCCTTGGCAGACTGCTTGGTACATGATACGTATCCAGCAACTATTTGCTGAGTTAATGAGTGACTAGATGGTTGAATGAACAAATGGTGAGAATTTTGATTCCTGGGGAAGCAGACTAGGAAGTTGTGTCTCCTTGCCACATGGCTGCTTGGTGGTAGTGGCACAAGGTGGTTAGAGAAGGGCATATGTTGGTGCAGAAAGTTCTAATCTCAGGAACCATACAGACTCAAGAAGCTGGATGGAAACTCCTCTCCTTTCTGCTCCAACCACATATGGAGCTTGGAGCCAGAGAAAATTAAGTCATAGCATATGGAGAGGCAGATGTTAGGAAAATGTAACAAAGATAACAAGGTCAATACAAAAGAAAGAAGGGGATATGGATATGGCAGTGATGGAATGGGTCATCTCATAGAGTCCTGAGAACCCATATAATGAAATTTCCTAATTCAGGAACTGAAAAGAAAGAGAAATAGCTGTTTTGAAAGTTAAGTAGTTTGTCCAAGGGCACAAAGAAAGTGACTTGAACCTATTCTGTCTCTTTGCATAGCCAGGGTATTTTATTACCCTGGATTTACCCATTAGAACATCACTTTCCCCTCAGTGTGGAGGCTATTGTAAACACAATCCCTTAATGGGGAAGCCTTGATTCTAAGCCATCATTCAGACCAGAACTAGAGACATGATCTCAACAGTCCTACTCTCTTCAAGCTGCTATAATAAAGTATCATAGACTGGGTGACGTATACACAACAAAAACTTATTTTTCAATGTCTGAAGACTGGAAGTCCGAGGTCAGAATCATGGTTGGGTTCTGGTAAGGACTCTTTCCCAGGTTGCAGACTTTTGTCTTTTATTATATTCTCATGGCACAGGAATGAGCTAGCTCTCTGACCTCTTCTTATAAAGACATTCATCTCTTTTAAGAGGGCTCTGTCCTCATGACCTAATTACCTTCCAAAGGCTCCACCTCCAAATGCCATCATATTGGGGATTAGATTCCAACATGAATTTTGGAGGAGATACAAACATTCAGTCCATAACAACAACCAAGGTAGGTCAGGCAATCGGCTTTGATGGTGGTAATACTGCTGGGGGTTGGAGATATCAAAGTAGTAAACACCGGGTGTGGATGAAAAGAAACACATCCATTAGGTCCTGGGTATGGTAAAAAAAAACAATCAGATTTATATACCACTGATTTGGGGTTATCCACTTACCATGACATGGTAAAAATAATACCTACCATACAGAATTGTCATCAACATTTTAAAAAGTGTGTTTGTAGAAGCATCTAGTAAATGAATGGGGTCCAAGTTCTGCTTATAGGACTGGGGCAATCAGGTGAAATGCCTCAGCCATACAAGTTGCTCTAGGTAGGAGATTTCAAAGGAGCTGGAGCAAGATAGACCAGAAGGAGGTCTGATGGAGAAAAGGTAGGTGTCAGCTTCTTCTCTTGAATATTTTTCTGCTGTGGAATGTCCCTCCTGAAGCCCTAGCTGACTTCCCTCCTGATTACCTCTCTTGCCCACAGGTCATCAATAGCGAGGAGGAAGGGACTCCAATGACTGCTTCACACAATAGGAGTGCTGTGACTGGGGTTGGACACTGCCTCCTCTTGGTGCAGGCCTTCTTATTTGCCAAACACAAGGATCTGATGGCTAGGGACTCAGGTGGGAATGACCTGGGAGGACAGATAAAACCAAAGTCACATAGATGTCCATTAATTTCCTGTTGCTATTGTAATTAACATATAGTCTTTAAAAAAGCACGCATTTATTCACTTACAGTTCTGAAGACTGGAAGTCCAAAGTGAGTCCCATGGAGCTAAACTCAAGACATTGACAGGGCTGATTCCTTCTGTAGTGCTGAAGGAAGTCTCTGTAGGTACTTGGAAGATTAGGGTCTGAGAAGGTTATGGTTTAAGGCAAATCTTTAAAGGATGATTTCATGAAGAGCCAGAAAGATGTGGATGTACTTTTTACAGGGTATTGAATTATGTTGTTCTTAAGCATGATGGATACCTCCCCCACCCCACACACCCACACACACAAAGAGGAGCTGGTCATTATGCTTGAATTTTTTCCCTCGTTTCAAATGCTGAGGCACCAGGCAGGAAGCCAAAAATGGGACGTCAGACATTATAATTATGGGGCGATCCACAATTGGTTCAACTAGATACATCTCAAACAGGTCTCCTGTTGGGACCAGGAAGGAAGCTGGGGGCATGTGCAAAAGATCATTAAGTAGAATCTTGAAGGAGTTTCTCTGACCAAATCACCAAGGAGATGTGAGCCAGGAGAAGGAAAGGGAAGGGTGGTTGATGCAAAATAGCAGGATGGGGCAGTGCAGTATCACTAGAGAATGTTCTCCCCTCCACAGCCAATAGAGAACAGAAGTGGTAGCCACCTACATAGTCTTGGAAAGAAGTTTTGGGGCCACCAATTCAAACAAGGAGAGCTTGGCTTCAGAGCTAGTGGAAGAAAGAAAGTGGAAGAAAGAAAGAGACAGATTCTTAAAAATGTGAGGAATAAGAATCAGTCATTTCCTCTGCTCTGATACAAGCCCGCACTGAAACAAGTGCAATGAGATTCTTAAAAAGACACACACTCATGAAGACAAAGATCAGGTATGGGAAAAAAGCCCAGAAATATCAAGAGAACTTTGAAATTTAGAAAACAGATGGATAAGTAAATTTTAACTCTGCATGCCAGATAAAGCTGCAATAAAATGCCCATAATGTTGCTGAGTGTGTACAACAAGGAGCCAACCAATTTCCATTCTGGAATTCTGTAAACACTCTGGAATTTAAAGCAATAGACGTCTTCAAAAGGGAAGGTGTATTTAAAGCTGAAAAGTCAAGAATTGGTTGAAACTGTGTAGAAAGACTTTAGCCCTTTAAGAGGAGATTGGGGAGGTCAAGCTAGCCCCCAGGAGCACAGTTTACAGATACGGACAGAGGAGCTTCCCTTAATGCCTTGACGCCTGCAGGAGCATTCTACTGCAAGCCCACCACTGAACAAGAGCAACACATGTGCATGGAGCTTCTCTTCCTCCCTTTGTAAAGTGAGAGGATACCAGCCTGAAACATTTGACTAATGTCTCCACCTGAAAACAGATGGAAAATGAAACTATAGAAAACAGACACAAGGTGGAAAGAAGAGAAGGGAAATCCATGTGGGGAACCTTCCAATTTATATGCTTGGAGAAATAAGAAAACATATTTAATCTACGAAACAAGCATTACACGATTTTTTTAAATGGAGCCTTAAAGTAACAAAATTTGTCTTGAAAATTAAAATCATGAGAGCCAAATTACAGAGAAGGGGTATATGTGATCAAGATGTATAAGATCGAGAGAGAGATTAAAAACATAATGAAAAAGAACAGGAAAAGATAGTATCTTACAAAGTTAATTCAGAAGGTTAAAATTTGAACTGAGAAAAGTTCCAAAAAATGAATATATTAGAGTAGAAAAAAATCATCTGAGTGCAAGTAAGAAAAATTGTTCCATAATTAAAGGTTATAGGTTTTCAGATTCAAAAGACTCAGTTCTAGCACAATAAGTAAGCTATAAAATTTCAGAGTAATGAGGTAAAATGAAAACCTCAAGAACTCTTAGAAAAAAAGATCTATCACATACATACAAATGATCAGAAATCATGAAAACATTAAATAATTAGCAGCAATATCAGGAGCTAGAAGACAATAGAAATATCTTCAAAACTTTGGGGGAAAATATTTGCCTAGATTTCTATACATAGCTAAGATAGAGATATGTAATAAATCAAAGCATTCTCATACCATGCATCTTTTCTTCAGAAGCTACTACAATGTTAAATCTTCATTTTGATGGGACAAAATGAAGATTGAGAGAGAAAGAAAATTGGCAAAGTTGACAATTCAACAAAAAAAAATTTAGAAAGGGATATCAAGAATGATAACCAAGCTGAAAATCCAGAAATCAACCACTTTTTATTGGATCGGGAAAATGAGGAGATCTAGGAACAGTGTTTCTAAGATGAAAGTGGAATGAAAATCATAGATTATCTCCCATTTTTTAACATATTGAGAGACACTTTCCATTTCTGGAATAGAGTTTAGGAATGTAGGTGTGGTGATATGTATACAAAGGGAGTGGGCAAATAAAAAAAATTGAGACAATTATTAACTCCAGGAAAAACAAAAGGTGGTTCAAGAAGAGAAATATAGCCATGTAAGTGCAGTGCACAGAATAGCTGAGATACAATTTACATCATTGTAACAAATTATATAGAATTATGACTAAAGATTTAGCTAAGCATTATATTACAGTTATTTTGGAAGATGAGGTCGTGATGAAGAGAAGGGTATTTATATGCATCCATATGTGTATTTAATCATATATTTAGGAGGTATACAAATTTTAAATCCTTTCTTAAAACAAATTAGGTGTATAAAGAAAATTTTGAAAAGAAACTACTCCAAGATTTGAAATATTCACCTCTGGGGAACAAAATTCAGGGTTTGGAAGGAACTGGGTAATGGATTCCTACTTGCCGTTTTGACCCTGGAATACTGCTTATTTTCTGTGGTTTCTGTCATAAATTACCACAAAGCTGATGATTTCAAACAGCAGACCATTATTCTCCCACAGTTCTGTGGTTAGAATGCTGAAATGGATTTCACTGGGTCAAAACCAAGGTATTGGCAGGGTTGTGCTCTGACTGGAAGCTCTAGGGGGGAATTTGTTCCCTGCCTCTTCTGAGTTCAGGTGGCTGCTGGCATTGCTTGGTTTATGGCCATGTTGTTCCAATCTTCAAATCTCTCTCTGCTCCATCACCACAAGCCTTTCTCTCTGGGTATAAAATCTCCCTCTCCCTTTGTCTTATAAGGATACAGGTGATTGCATTTAGAGCCCACCTGGACAATCCAGAGCAATCTCTTCAATTAAGATCCTTAATTTAATCAAGTCTGCAAAGACCCCTTTTCCAAGTAAGATAACATGCCCAGGTTCCATAGATGGGTTGTGGTCATATCTTTTGGGATTATTACTTACCTAACCATGAACCACGTTTAGTGCATCTCTATATGATAAACTAATGAATCAAGGGAAAGAATGTATTCCAAAACTTTTACTGTGATTATCGTTCGAAAGTTATGGGAGACTTCCAGTGGCATCTCTATAATGTTCTTGCATGAGGAACATATATTGCTCATGTAAAATGTTAATTTGTGAGGGGGAAAAAAGAGGCAAGGAGAAATATTTCATGCTTTGGCCGATCTACATTTACAGCTAACTGGTTCCAAGTCTTTCGTTTCAAATACAAACCTCAGGCAAGTCTCCAGTGAAGTGACACCGACATTCATGTTGTTCTCTGGAAGACATATGTGTGTTGCAAACATACGCCTACCAGAAGCCAAGAGCTCAGGGGCTGGAGAGAGATTTTGTGGGGTTTCAAAACTGAAAAGAGTGCTTTTCAACCCAATCTAGAGAGTCATTTGCTCTCAAACATACAGCATATCTCCTTCTTACCACTGATATTTTTTCTGTTTTTCTTGGACTTGCTGAACCCCACTGGAGTATGAAAGTTGAACGGGACTTGAAAGAAGGTTGGGCCTAACATGGTGTAGCTGGTAGTCCCATGGACCTCAGGGGTGAACTATGACTTCCCAGGCAACAGAGGCAGGACATGAACCTGGGGCTCCTGATTCTGGATGTCCAGAGCACTGTTTGTTGGTCCATGAACATTTACCCCTTGCTTCTCTGTAATTTAGGAAGCCCTGGCACATGCAGAGTCCAGGAAGCTGGGAGAACAGAGTGACTTGGGCTCAGGGAAAAACAGAAAAGTGTATTGGAAAGTTGGTGATTCCAAAACCTGGGTCTGAATGAAGTCTAGGATTTTATCAAAGTCAAAGCCTAAGGCTAAAAGGACAAAAGGAGCTGGGGCTGAAGGTTGGAGCCTAGAGCTTTGGTCTAGCCCCTCAAGCTAAGGGGAAGAACAGAAGCAGGACTTTCCAGGGTCTTACGTGCGCAGTGAGTCTAGAACAGAACAAGGGAACAGCCTTGAGGGCAGGGGTAGGCTCAGGCCCCAGCTCTTCCCCTAATGTACCCTCCCCTGCTAAAACCTTCCAAAAGTCTCCATTTCAATTCATTAAAATCCAGACACTGCACCACAATACAAGGTATGGCTCCCATCTCTCCAGTCTCAGCTCCTGGCCGTCGCCCCTCCTCGCACTCTTGCAGGCGTCTAACTTTCCATCCCTCAGACTCAGCAAGGTCATTTCTACGTGAGGGACCTTACACTGCTATTCCCTCTTCCTGGAATGTTCCCCCCACCACCATCTTTTCTGTGCCTGCTTCCTTTTTATCTTTCAATTTTCCTCTTAAAGTAACCATCCCAGAGGGGCTTTTCTAGGCCACTATCAAAATTAACCCTTCCAGCACCTGAGCACCACCCATTATCCTGTATATTTTCTTCATGGATCTTATTGTTGTCTGATCTTATTTGTCTAGTGTCTAGTCTTTCAGCTCCATGAAAGCAGGAACCTTGTCCTTAAGCCTCTGTCCCTGGCGCATGGCCTGGAGCTGTCCCTAAGCAAATCACTAACTCTCCTGGGTTCAGTTCCCAGGGCAGGCAACAGAAAACCCATCACTGACTCTTCAAGTGTAAGACACATTGCAGTCTCTGGATTGTCAATGGGTAAGTTCTTTTGCTCTCAGGGATCTCCCTAGCTTCTTCCTCGGGACACATCCTCATCCTTTTGAACCGAGGTTAAAGGTGTACTGTTATCTTTGAAATCTGAAGGCAACACTCTTGCTCTGCTCCCTTGATGGAAACTTCAGAGGTCAATGGGCTGCTCAGACTGCAAGTTCAAGTGACCTGTGCTGCTGGGAATTAAGAGACCTGGGTTTCTCCCACTCTCCCCTCACAACAAGCTCCTCCTGCCTCGCAGTCTTGGTTCCATGATGTTTAATGCTTAAAATCAGAGACATCCACTTCTCAGGAAGGCAAAAGGAGAGAAATGTGACTGTGTAGCTACTGTAGGCCAAGCACCATGCACAATTACTTGGTCTTTGCATCCTGTAGAGAGGTAGAAATCACCATTTTAAAAATGAGGAACTGAGGTAGTTGACCAAGTTTCAAAAGCTAGTATGATGCCAAGTCAAGACACAAACTCACATTTTCCTGATCCTACACCAGAACTCTCTCCAGGATGGAAAGGAGGAGCTGTGGCCTTTAGAATGAGCCCTGCTCCTCACCATGCCAAGGGGAACACCCTGCTCAGTCAGTACAGCCAAGTGCTGCTCCACCAGCTCCAGCCATCTGTGGGACTCCAGCTGTCACTTAGACAAATTGGCCTTTGGATCAGAAGTATTGAGAGTGAAATGCGTGCATCTTTGGTTGATCCTGAGACTAACACAGATGGATGCGGGGAGGCAGGCAGGATTGCTCCTCAAGAGGGGACATTGATGGAAGAAGCCTGATTCCCATCTTAATTCAAAAGCTTTCTCACTGACGAACTGATTTGCAAATACCTCACTCTGGCAGTCCCTAATGATTATGTTTTGTTGAGATATATATATATATATAAACTGCAGTTAGGTGTAACTGTAAACAGTATGATCCAAGGAGCCTTGACCACTCAGATAACTTTGTGCAGATCTGAATATTGAATTGAGTTGAGAGATTATTGGAGTTCCATTCCCCGCCAGCAGAGTAGCCCTCATTTCCCTGTCTCCAACCACACAGATTTTTCAGGGTAATCTAGGCTCTCCAGCTGAGCCCCGGGGTTCTCCACCTGCAGAATCCCCAGTTCTGTGCTCTCCGTGATAATGTTGTGATTCTATAAACAATGATGTATTCTAAAGCCGAAGCAGGCTGACCTCTTTGGGAACTGTACATCAAAATGATAGCTCCACACTATGACATCAGAGACTTTATGCCTCTTTCCCTTTGGCAACTGCTTTTAAAAAAATTATTATTGTGGGGTTATTCATTTTACAATAAGACCTAGAATGCTCCCAAAACTCCACTCTTCACCTCAGCCTTGGGAAGTCCAATTTGCAATCTGTAACAGAGGGGATCAATTTCCACGTGATCACTTGAGGAGTCTGAGGGGATGCCAGGCTGGGAGGAGCAAGCCTTCATTGCCTAACCTCCATCCATTAGACCTACCATCCCCTTATCCTTTGAGCGGCACAGGGACTGCATTTCCAATTTATTTTCCCTTCCTCCTTGAATCTACTAAAGAAGAACCGTAACACTAATCAGAGGGACAGCTACCATTTATTAACTGCTTACTATATACTACTAGCTTTGCTAATTCTTTATTATCATTGTCTTACCCTTTCTCCTTTGTCTTGTTTGTTTTAAATGACTTATTTCTTCTTCTGTCAATTCCATTATATTGGAGACTCTCGTCTTACTGTGGATGCTGTCTGCTGACTCTTGTTCATGGTGTCCTGCTTCTTCATGTGCTTTGTAATGGAGGTCATCTTGGGCAGGATCCCGTAGGAGTCCTGTCTAGGAAGGGTAAAGGCTATATCCGTTAATATGGAGTTTGATTTTATTTTGCTGGAGACTATAGAGATGTTTCAGCCAGGGATTGCTTTACGTTAATTTCCTGTAATGGTACAGTGTATGTAAATAGCACATCTGAGGTCAGGGTCATGATTACAAGCATCATTGACGGGATCAACAACTCCTCCTCTTCCTCCTCCTCCTCCTTCTCCTCCACCATCACCTCCTTATCTTCCTCCCTCATCTCTCCAGAGTTCAGAGAAAGGCATTCAAAGTCCCTTACTGTTTCCCTGAGGGGGCAGGAAGATTTCTTTATCTTCTCTCCATTTACCAAAGGTCCCAATTTAGTCTGGAATCTGTTTCAAGTCTTGGCCTGATGTGAGTTTAAGAACTCATAATCTGTATCCAAGGGAATGTTAAAAATTCAAGATACTTGAGTAAAGCTGTCTTAATATGGCTAAATACGAGACCATACTTAACCCTCTGTGTTTCTGGGTTTTCGTTTTCTCATTAAGGACAGATATGTGTTTAAAAACATGTTTATTGAACAGACACTTTACAGAGGAAGATCTGCAAGCAATCAACAGATTTATGAAAAAATGTTCGACATCCCTCGTTATAAGAGAAATGCAAATCAAAACCACCTTAAGATTTCATCTTACCCCAATTAGAATGTCTTTTATTAAGAATATAGGCAACAACAGGTGTTGGTGAGGATGTGGGGAAAAGGGTACACTTATACATTGCTGGTGGGAGTGCAAGTTGGTGCAGCCACTCTGGAAAGCAGTGTGGAGATTCCTTAGAAAACTTGGAATGGATCCACCATTTGACCCTGCTATCCCACTCCTTGGCCTATACCCAAAGGACTTAAAATCAGATTACTACAGTGATGCAGCCACATCAATGTTCATAGCTGCTCAATTCACAATAGCTAGATTGTGGAACCAACCTAGATGCCCTTCAATAGATGAATGGCTAAAGAAACTGTGGTATATATACACAATGGAACATTACTCAGCCATAAAGAAGAATAAAATTATGGCATTTGTAGGTAAATGGATGATGTTGGAGACTGTTATGCTAAGTGAGATTAGCCAATCCCAAAAATCCAAAGGCTGAATGGTCTCTCTGATAAGTGAATGATGATGCATAATGTGGGCTGGAAGGGTGGCAAGAATGGAGGAAGGATAGAGAGCATAGAGGGAAGGGTGGGGAGGGGTCGAGGTTGGGGGTAAGAATAATAACAGTATGTGTGACAGACATCATTGCCCTGTGTATATGTATGAATGCACAGATGGTGTGACTCTACTTTGTGTACAACCAGAAAAACAATAGCTGTACTCCATTTGTGTTCAATGAATCAAAAAATTAAATAAAAAAATTAAAAAAAAATGAAAACACGTTTATTATATTTTATCTGGAATGTCCAGTCCCCTCCACCTCTGAGGAGAATTAAGGCTATGTTATCTTCTAACTTTCTAAAAATGAAAGTCCTATGGTAATCCTTTACAGACATCCTTCTCTAATCCTACCAGTTCATGACATGCATACTATTATCTCTATTTTTTTCTACTTTTAAAAATCAATCTTTATTTGGTGCATTCTAATTATATGCAATAATGGGATACACTGTGATATATTTGCACATGCACATAGCATAATTTGTTCAACTTCTGGAAACAATAAATGTGCTAATAAAGAGCAACCTCATATTCACATTGACTCTGTCTTACAACCCTTCTGAACCCCTGCACCACAAACCACTCCTTCACAGCCTCGTGTGGGGTGCTGTCTCCATGGAAGGAGGGTACTAGGAAGCAGAGGACCCATGCTGAGGATGAACCCGTGATCCTAGAGGTGTTACTCCCCTTCTCTTGGTCTCCATCTGTTCAAAAGGGACAGAACCGCTCATCTCTTCTCCACACAACTCACGGAGCTCTTATAAGAGAAACAGTCATGAAAACTTGGAGCTTGTCCTCAGAGGTGATGTTAGCACCACTCAATTGGCTAAGGCACCAACTGTTCCCGCTTCACTGGGAATATATATGTATATATTTATGAGCTTGATTCTGAACAAATCCCTCTGGGAAACTTCTATTCTCCTGCCAGTAGCGCTGGGAACCGATCAAATCCCCAGTGAGAAGGAGACACTTTGCACCAATATGCAGACAATGGTAAATAATGTGAGATGCTCAAAAAGCAGAAGAGGGGGTACCAGCAGTTTCCTTGCCACCTTCCTGGCCTCTGAAATAAATTCAAACCACTGCCTTTCCGTGCTGCCAGGAAATGAGCAGCTGGTTTCTGCTTCTCCTTCCCCCAAGCCACAGACCCCAACTAGCCCATCCACACCCACTCCCTATACCCTTTTCTTCCCAATGGAACAGTGTGGCCACCCCACTAGATGCCAGTTTCTGAAGACTTTACATTATCTATGAATTTATTGGATCTTCATCAATACCTCTTGCAGCAGCTGGCAAGAATTTATTAGCCCCAACTCATTACCAGCAATTCTTGCAATAGAAACCAAAAGCTACGTCTCACACATCCTCTCCTTTGCTTTTACTGATGGCTTGCTATTCTGGTGGGAGCACTTATCAGTAGGGTGGCTGTGATGGTTTGGATATGAGCTGTCCCCCAAAAGAGTTGAAATGATTATGTCGAGAGCTATAAACTAACCAGTCCATCCTAGTTTGAATGGATTAACTGGTGGTAACTGTGGGCAGGTGGGGTATGGCTAGAAGAAGTGGGTAACTGTGGGTGTGTCTCGAAGGGTGCATCTGCCCTGCAGCCCTTTCCTCCTTCCTCTCTCTACTTCCTGGTCATCATTAACGAAGAGGTCTCCTCCACCACGCCCTCTGCCATGATGTTCTGCTTCACTTTGAGCCCAGAGCAATGGAATCAGCCCACCATGGACAGAAACTCTGAAACCATGAGCTGAGCCCAAATAGACTCTTCTTCCTCTATGTTGTTCTTGTTGGTATTTTGGTCATGATGACAAAAAGCTGACTAACACTGTGACCAAGGATGAAACTGACCCTCTTGAGCCTCATTTTCTACCTGTGTGTAAAATATAAAGAAAAAAGAGGTTAGCTAATAATAACATTTGAATGCTTCCTGCTTGCCAGGCACTGATATAAGTGTCTCCCATGTATAAATTCAGCTTATCTTTGTAACACCACTCCGAGGTCGGCACTATTTTTCTCTCCATTGTGTAGATGAGGAATCTTCAGCACAGAGATCTTGCTTGCAGTTATACAGCCAGGAAGAGGGAGCACTGGAATGGAAGGCAGCGAGTTTGGCAGCTGAGTGTTAGGACTCAGTAATAACAATAAGCCACTTCTGTAATACCTAAGTCTAAACAGCATGCCTTGTTATAACTCCTCGTGAAAGTCAAATTGAATGGTATATATGAAAGCCCCTTGAAAACAAAGAAGTATGTGAAAATAAGCAGTTCTGATATTTTTAATTAGTAAAAATATCTACTTTCCAATTTAATCATATCTACAAGCATTGATCAACCACTACCCGTGTCATTAAGTCCTAACTGAACGCCTACTATGTGCATCTAGCTGCATTATACAATAATGGTGTTCTCAGTTTATTTATGCACTCTGGGACTCAGACTCTGGACACTGGTGGTTGGAGTTCCTCCCATGGCAGAGCCATATCATATGAAGAGAGCTTCCTTTCCCTCTGCAACATTCTGTGGTAATCTTTCCATAATACTCTGGACAGAGGGAAACTGTAAATGACAGTTCTGTGCCATCATCATCCCTGGTGACCATTCATTTGCTCCAATGTTGGACTGGAAGTTCTTTGATCCTCAGCTGGCTTCAAGGCTATGACCAATGATGATGTCTGCTGTGGCCACTTGATGGGAAATTGTGTTTTGCTGGTGGCCATGCACTTGTCATCAGCAGCTTGGGAAGGGGTCCTTTTTAAATAATGGCTGGTAGCAGGATCCTGAAGCATAAGAACTTTGAATGGGGATAGAAGGGAGTGTTAATTTGGAAAGAGTGAGCACTGACTGACTACCTGTCAGTGTCCTCCTCGTAGCACACATGTTGAGTACCTCCTGTTCATCCTTGACCAACTATGTGGTCAGCAGAGCTTGGTGGACCATGTTGTTGTTCCTCGTGTGATTACAGATTGTGAGAATTTACAGGGAGAAGTGCCTTATTTGCTTTACTTCTTCAGCCAGGGGAGCATTCTGCAATGCTGTGAGCGCTGCCTGATGCAGTAGCTGGTGGGCACTTGGGGCTCTTTTGCCCTTGAAATGAGGCCCCTGTGACTGAAGAACTGAGATTTGAATTTTCTTTGAAGCCATTTAAATGTAAATCACTACATTGATAGGCAGATGCTCTATTGGACCAGCAGACTTGAAGTTTTCACCTCTCTTCTGGGTTGATTCTGTTACCCCAATTTCATGGGCATCCTAACTACAGGAAGACAAGACATGTCCACAAAATTTTCATGTGAGAGTCAGAAACTAAGCAAATGGACACAAGAAATCTAGAGGAATAGAGGAAATGTAAGACATGCCAGAAAATGTAGCAAAACCCACTAAAACTATTATTTCATAGATGGGAGATCTTAAATCAATAACACAAGAATTAGATGCTGTGAAGAGGCATAGAGAGCAAGAAGCCATCTTTGCGAAAGCAGAGTTCAAGGCCATTGAGAGGTGAGAAGATATTTGAGGAAATCTTGAAAGCAGTTCTATGACTAGAGCAGGAAAATAGAAGGGAAAGACATGAATACCGGAGGATTAATTCAGGAGCTCTAAGACTCCAATTAATAGGAGCTCCAGAAATAGAGTCCAAGCCAAGTAAAATAAATTATAAAATAAATAATAAAAGAAAAATACTCAGATTTTAAGGATGACTGAGAAGGCCCACAGGCTGCCCACACAAATAGAATCTAAATGAGCTAACCAAGACCTGGTACCATGACATTTCAGAAGAACAAGAGCACTCAGACTTTATCAACTCCAGAGGGGTGTGGAGATAGAGGAACACAGACACACAGACATTAAACCTACTTACCAAACACATTAGACTCTAAAATGCCAAAGGATCGATACCTTCATATTTATAAAGGAAGAGGTCTTGCAAATCTCTCTAGACCACAGCATAGACTCTAGCTATCTAAAATAGATGATCTAGATTCTATCTATGTAGATTTGGTTCCAAAACAAAGGATTGGCCAAGTGCAAAGGTAGATGAAGTCATTTTCAGATTTGCAAGAACTCAAATCCTTCATGTGCATTCTTTCTTAGAGGGCACACATGGACTCAGGAAGGTGTGATTTGGGAATGAGCAGGGTGTGGTGCTCGCTCAACACAGCAGGGAGGGAAAGAAAACACCAAAACGAGGAAATTAGAAGTCCCAGGATGTGTAAAGGACAGCATTTTCAACCTGAATAAGAAGATGGAATGTTCCAGGTCTCCCATTAAATACTAGGGTGATCACTACCACTAGTAACCAATGAGCAATAGGTTAGCACTTTAAAAATGAGTTTGAAAAAACTGAAGAAATATTTGGATCAGATTCCTGTAAGAAAGCTAAGCATTGTTTTAAAAGGAGGCTATTAATCTAAGAAAACTGAAATTGTATGAGAAAGGAAATAAATCACCATGAAGTTCTTTGTTTAGCAGTGATCAGTATTTATATAGCTGTAATAATGCAAACACTGACTTGACTTAATAAAAATTGAAATAAAATGATCTCAGGAGGGTGTAAGAAGAGTAGGGGGTGGTGGATGTGAGTTAAATATTCCTCTCTCACAACAGGAAGTTCATATCCAACTCTAAAAATTCCAAAAGAGCAATTGAAGCATAGGATTGAAAAATGAAGAAGGATCCAGAAGATTGGAAGCAGGCTGCCATGAGGTTGTGGGGCTGCATGGGGAGAGGTCAATGTGCAGGGGAGTAAGGTGTCTGTTCTAAGACTTTCCGTAGTTTTAATATTTTTTAAAAAATTACATGTGGCTGGGCGTGGTGGCACACGCCTCTAATCCCAGCACTTGGGAGGCTGAGGTAGGAGGATCGCGAGTTCAAAGCCAGCCTCAGCAACTTAGCGAGGCCCTAAGCAACTCAGTGAGACCCTGTCTCTAAATAAAATACAAAATAGGGCTGGGGATGTGACTCAGTGGTGGAGTGCCCCTGGGTTCAATCCCCAGTACCAAAAAAAAAAAGAAAAAAAAAAGATGCATGTGTGCATTGCTTTAAAAATTTGCTGTTCTAAAAATCCATGAAATAATGTCAAAAATTTCGCATATTTTTAAGAAGCTTTAGTTCTTAATGAGATGAGCTCTCAGAAACCTGGCAAGCTGAGCTGTGCAGAAGGACTTGTTTGCTGAGCTTCCCAAGAGTGGTGTTTATGCTGGACAATTAAGCAGATGAAAAGCGTTGCTTGTTTTTGTTTCAGATATATTTAACTTACATCCATACACACACAAAACACACACACAAACACATAAACAAGCACATATCTGCATAACCTTACAATGAAGACAGGCCCCCCCATTCCAGTCCTATGCACGCCATTTACAAAAACTATTTGGATCATAAATTTAATTTCCTTCTTTCCACTCTTTCTTTCATTTTTTCTGCACACACACACACACACACACACACACACGCACAGACACCTGTCATGATAGGTTAATTTATTTTCATGTTTCCAAATTTTTACTTGAATGCCATCATGGCCCGTGAATTGTTCTGCTGCTCCCTTTACTCATTCAGTACATTGAGACCTGTCCATGTTTGTATAGGATCTGGTGTCTTCATTTTATTCTACCCAGTGGACACACCAGAATTTGTTTTCCCTGCCTGCTTTTCACCCTCTCAGGCAATATGGAAGTGACTCTGCTTTCTAGGCTTCATGATAAACATGTGAAGAGAGTCCCCAGTCTACATACCTAAGCACAGAATTTCTGGGTTACAGTGTAGGCACATTTGCCATCTTACTAGGTCACTGGGTCAACATCGTTTTTAAACACTGTTTTCGGCAGATTCTGGCTCCTGAGTGACAGACTGGCACAGCCGGCCTGCGGGGTGGGGGCTCTATCTGACATACCATCTGTAGAGCTGTCACAACAGCCCTGGAGGGTCCCCTCTCAGAGGGGGCTGTAAGGACCGCAGCAAAGACATTTATTCAGGTTTCTCCTAACAGGCTGGCACTGGCATTTAAAGGGTTGATGAAGTGTTTTCTCCCTTCACACACAGGAGGGGCATCAGCTCAGAAGCTGGAGGGAGGCTGAGCAAGAGAGAACCGTGGAGCTCATAGTCTGGACAGAGAAGCTCTCATGGGTGGAAGGTGGATGACTGGTGATGTTTATGAATTATGTGTCAGACATGGAGCTAAACTCTGGAGTAGAAAATCCACAAGACAGGGTCCATTCCCTTCTGCTGGGACACAGTAGGCATGGCTGGGGAAGCCTCCTCCATCCACATTCCTTTCCAGAGAAACAATCCCTGGCTTTGGGCCACTGCACCTTGTTCTCAATCATTGCATCAAGGGCCTTCCCCTCTGAGATGTGAGGGGACCAGAGGTCACTCAACTCAACAGTGCTTGCTAATCTTAAGGCCCCACATTGAGAACAAGAGTGGGATTTAAGCAAAGCGAGACATGAGCCAGCAGTGGGCCCTCACCTCGCCTGGAAAGTGTGGTAGGCAGACTCTGGGCAGCCACTTCTCTTGAAAAGTGAGATGAGAAATAAGAGACGAGACTGCCCAGAGAGGAAATAGAGGAGACCAGAGACCAAGGAAGCCTCACTGCCACGAGGCAATGGAGAAAGTGGCATTTGTTCTTACACCTCCAGGTCCCTGTTAGAGCCACCCTTTGCACCAGATGCAACTCTTCACCTGTTCCCTCTCCATATGTCTGGACACCTCCACTAGAGCTCGATGATAAACCTCCCTTTTCTGAGTGAGACTGAGTGGGTCCCTTTTTCTAATTCTGAAAGCTCAATCAGCACAGGGGAAATCAGAGAGGAGGACACATGTGATGTTGACATTCAGGGATGACTTGGATTTGGCTGGTGAATAAGGAAGAGTTCCCAGGCAGTGGGAGCAAAATGAATGCAGAGAGGAGAGTGCATTAGCTTGTCTGGAACATGAGGTTCAGCCTGGCTGGAAGGTGGGATTCCTGCAGGGGAGGGCAGGCAGTGAGTGAAAAGGAATGCCAGGCCAGACTCCCACCATGCTTTCATCCCAGGCCTAGGTACCAGGGCTTTATTCTGTTGACAGTGGGGAGCCACTGGATGGGACACAGTTTTGCACAGAGGACTCAAGTTTCCCAGACTCTGCAAAGGTATAAATGTCAGGTTGAAGGGAAACCCCAAAGCCTACCCTTGGCCTTGTCTGGAACTTCAAATGATGGAAATTTATCCATAGCCCAAGGCTGCAAATCTTCCTCATGCTATCCAAAGTCATCATACAGCCAGAAAAACATCAGTTTGGGAAAGAATCTCAAACACACTTCAGGTCTGCTCTGATTTTATAGAGAAAGCAATGGGCTCGCCATTTCCCAGTGAGTGGGTCACATGCTGGAACCAGAATCCAAGCTGTCTGACTGATTTTGAGAACCCTTTCCTATCACTATACGACTGTCACTCAAAACACATCCTCACCAGGCACCTGTGATCCCAGGGTGAGGGTTCACCCTGACCAATTTCGAGGCTGCGCTCATCCCCAGAGCTGCTCAAAGAAATCCCAGATATTAAGCAAGAGTGCTCACTCAGCACCCTCCAATCTCCTCCTTTCCCCTGACGGGCCCCTCTTCTTCTCTTTGCTCTCCTGCCTTTTGACCTTCTCAGACTTGGTGCACACAATGGACCAGCCAGATTTTTCCGGCAATCCTGGTGAGGCCCCTTACTATAGACCTGGTATTGATCACACCTACTTCCACACAGTCCCTGAGACACATCAGCTCTGTATAGCCCTGCCCCTCCCACACAGCCCAAGGCCAACCTGTAGCAGAATGTTCCCATGGGAGAAGAGACTCAACAGACTTAGAAGCTAACAAGTTAATTTGGGTCATAGAGGTCAGGCCCAGGACAAGATAGGACAGAAAGAAAAGTAAAAAATCAAGAGGATTCTACATTAATGTACAAATTTAATGCCTGCTAGATAAAATTAAGAACAAATTTTTTAAAGATGAACTTCACTTTAGAAGTAGTATAAACACAGCATGAAGCTGGGATATCTTTTGAAATTAGGCTATTGTTTAAGAATGGACAGAGAGATACATGGCACAGAGTAGCAAGTCCAGAAATTAAACCAAATAATAAGGGAATTTGGTATATGAAACATCATTTTAAATTAATGGATAAAGAGTGGATAATATCATATAGATTATTCCACCAATGCCTGGAAGTTATTGGAGAAGAAAGTAATTATATCATATAGAATCCAATTCCTATGTGAAAAAGCACACCCCATCATAAATGGTCCCATATTCAAATAAGAAAAAAATCTCCAATTTATATTATGGATATTTCTTATATTTAATATATAAATACTTCATAAAAATTAGCAAAAAATAAGACCAACAATCCTCAAAACTTGGGCAAAGATAATAAGCATAATTCATAGAAAGAAAGAAAAAGTAGATGATTTATTAAAATGGGCAAAGATGATTGAAATCATTCATATGAGAAAGATAAATTAAATCCAGGTAGAAATTCCATGTTCCTCCTACCGCATTGGCAGAGATAAAAGGGCTTGAGACCTGGAACTCCTGGGCTGTGGGGAGACAGCTGTTATCACACAGTGCAGATGGGAATGTAACTGGGTACAACCTCTATTAAGGACAATTAGTCTGTCAGTATCCATCAAAATGACATAAGCACACATTGTATTGGCAGCAACTCTGATGCTGGATATCTAATCTAAGAATGTCCTCACAGATGTACAAAATGGGATGTGTGAGTGTGTGTGTGTGTGTGTGTGTGTGTATAAAATTATTTTTGCAGCATTGATTTTAATAACAAGTTTGCGAGCAATGTAAATATTCATTAGCATGTGATTAAATAAGCCAAAGTCCCTCCAGATAAAGAAATACAATTCAGCTGTTAAGAAGAATAAGCAGGTAATTTTGTCTAGCTGATGTGCCCAATGTGAATTTAGGCAGAAAAACATGCAATTCCATACATGTTTGTGGCAGATTCTTCCTCTGACAACCCCCAGTAAACCAGGCCTTTCAGAACTTATACGTGTGTAGTTCTTTTCCACAGTGTTTTGGACTTGGCACTGACTGGTTTGGGGCAATGAAAGCACTGTGGTAATGGTGGCTTCGTAAGAACTTACATGTCAGCCCTTGTTATCTTGAAACTCTTCTTACAGCTCGGTCATCACATTGCAAGGAAACTCAAATTCCATGTGGAGAAGCCACATGGAGAGCAAGAGATGCCAGCAGTCCCAACTTTCTTAGCCATCCAGGAGGATGCAGCAGACCTTTTGCTGCTGATGAAAAGGCAGTCCGGGATATCTCAGCTCAGCACAGGGAGCAGAATGAGCAGCCCTGCTGAGCCCTGCCTGATCTGCAGAACCACATGCTAGGATTAAACCATTGTCATTGCATTAAGTTGCTCAGGTTTTGGCTGGCATTTTTATATAGCAGTAGATAAATGCTGTGTATTATCACTGTGTGTTTTTTGGGAAAAGCATATGTACATATATTCATAGAGCGTGTTGGTTTCCTCCGGCTGCCATAACAAATTACCACAAAGAGGGTGGCTTAAAACAACATAATTGTATTCTCTTACGGTGCTGGAGTCCAGAACTCCAAAATTGAGGTGTGCCAGGGCTCCACTTCCTCTGCAGGCTCTGGGAGAGAATCCTTCCCTGCTTTTTCCAGCTTCTGGTGGGTGTTGGCATTGCTTGACGTCCTAGACTTGCAGCCACCTGCAATCCAGTAATGAGATTCTCCTTTTCTATCTCTTATGAAGATGATGTCATTGGATTTAGGGCCCATCAGGGTAATCCAGGATGGGACATCATCTCACGATGCTTAGCTTACTTATATCTGCAAAGAGGCTTTTCTTTTTTTCCAAATAAGGTGACATTTACTGGTTGCAACGATTAGGTTGTGATTTATCTTTTCCATCTATATTTCTGTAGAAAAAATACGCAAGAAACTGGTACAGATTGGTTGCCTCCAGGGCAAGAGAAGTGAGAAAATGGCTGGAGGATAGAGGAGGGAGAGAGAAGGGAAATCCACTTCTCTGTGTGCAGTCTCTGGGATGGTTTTGATTATTACAACCAGAAGTATACTACGGGCATCTAGTAAGTAGAGGCCAGGGATGCTCCTACATCTGCAATTTGCTACTCCAGTCACTCATCTAGGGAGAACAAGCTAATGGAGATGGAGATTTTATATTTATTTGGGTTCATCTTTTGGCAGAGGTTCCTAACCAGGTTCCTCTCTGGGTACCATAGACAAACAACTCTCTGCATTCTGATGCTCACACGTCCAGGCAGATGCATCTTGATAGTGACTGAGGGAAGGCAGATGTTCCAGCCCTCTCTGTCAGATGGGGACAGCTGTGCTCATCTGATGCCAACCATTGTTGTGCAGTGACCTCTGCTAGATCAGTGATTGCCCTTCCAACTGCTATGGTCACCCATGTGCTTCCTGCAGAGACACCTGGCAAAGAACAGGCCACTCAAAGGGACTCCCAAAACCTAGTTTCCCTAGCTAAAAATGGGAGATAATGGTCCCATGCAATTTTGGGGCAATGATTCACATATCAAAATGATGTACATATGTGGAATACTGTATAATAGCAGCCTGTGGTGGAGAAAAGGGATAAAGGAAGCAAGATATCCACTGAAATTATCCAGTCTGCAAACAGTCAGCCATGGTGTGAGTCAGTACAAATGATGGCACAGCAGCAGGTGGCTGTGGGTTCTAATGCCTGGTCTCTCCCACAAAATTAACCACATCACTGGTGAGTGGGTTTAATAGTGTTGCTAAGATGCCTTTCATTCTGTTTTAATCTATTTCATAGGAAAATTATTTGCAAACCCCTGCATTTTTACAGTTAGCAATAAAAACTGACTTGCTACTCACCTCCCAGTGGATCCCAACACACCTTTGGGAGGACAGGGCAGTGGAGAACAGCTGCCCCATTACATGAAATTCTTCAATTTGAACACACACAAATACACAAAATCCAAAATGTGTCTCCAGAACCAAAACACATCTCAGCCAGACAAGATGGAATCATTTGAACCCATAGGCCAGCAGGCTGCTGCTTCTTTGATAAAGGTGGTTTATAGAATTTTCCAATTAACCCACATGCCTCCCCAAACACACACATTCCCCTCTCCCTGCACCTGTGAGTGGCTGCACAGGCTATGAATTGAACCCAAAATGAAAGGAAGTGAGGGTGATGCAGCCCTGAGAAAAATGCTATGATTAATCTCCTCTGCACTTCTCAGGTTGCATGTAATGGTTTGGGTCCTCAAATACTAGCAACTCGCTCCTGAAGCGGCAAGATGACAGGTAATTGCTTTTGGAAAAAGCCAAATAGAGGATGGCTTCTCTCTGACCAGATTTATTTTAATTCTCAATAAACAGAACAATAGCATCCTTTTCTCTGCATGCCAGGTCATTAGAGGGATTTGGGCTGTAACCATCCCTGGGTGTAGGACCTGCAACCAAATGTCATAAATGACATCCAACAGATAATAACCCTCTTATTATTCAGCTGCCGAGGAGATGGCCCATAAACTATTTGAATTCCTCTTTGGCACCTACCACCCAGAGCCACAATGAAGGGAAGAGCACAGTGGAAAGAGGACCAGGTGGGTTTGGGGAAACTGTGTTGGGAGGAGGTTTCTAGGGTCTCTATCTTCTCCTCCACCACACCAAGGCTGCCACGCTCTATGGCAGGAAAGGGGGGGACCCAACCTTCCAGGTGACAAGGCAGAGAGGGCAGGATGCAGCTTTGGAAGACTCTGTCCTAATGCATGAGAAGTGTCATCCAGGGTTGCATCCCAGGGTAGCTTGCTCCCTCTGTGTCTTCTCTTGTTTGGATTCTCCTCCTTTCCTCTCTCTTACCCAGCCCCCATCTGAATCTATCTTCCAGATGTCTTCTCCCTATGTCTCTGTTACAACTGTCTGGCAGTGACTGCCTTCTGCTTATGGATTATGAACCTGGGGAAAGTTAAGAAAGAACTCACATCAGGCACCAACTCTATGCCAAGTACAGTAATCCGTATTTTAAATGTTATCCCATTCGATCTTCACAATCCGAGGCAGAAAGCATTCCTCTTGTTCTTGTTGTATATGAGAAACCTGAGACTCAGAGGGGTTGAGCAAATCTACCCAAATACACACAGTAAGTAGGAGAACCAAAATTTGAACCTGGGTCTGTATGACCTCAAAGCCTGTGCATGTTTTCTTTCAGCCATTCATGATCTCAACTAGACTGTGTTTAGGCTTCTTTTCCTAACCACTATCCTTCCTTGATCCAGCTCCCCAAGTATCAGTTCAGTCCTCCTCCCCAACCTCACCCCCATCCAATTTATGGCCTGGTTCCGACTGCCCAGGTTTAATCCGCAGCTGGGAATGGACGTCAGTTCTGCTTCCCAGAAGTCAAGAAAGACATCAAGGGAGACAAACTCTTTTTTGTATGCTGGAGAACAGGGCAGACAAGCCTGTTCCCTGGAGCTGGTTGAGGTGATCCCAGCATCTAACAGTGGCCTGGTATTCTGACCCCAAGGCGAGTTGGGCTCTTCCTGCAATATAAGGCCACCTTCAGAAAGTGTCTAGAGAGCTCTCATCTCTTCCTGAGGAGCACTGAAGACCAAGAGAGTGGCCTGTCAATCTCAACCAGCCTGAGCAGGGTCAGGGGAAGCTTGGCCCTGGGGTGGAGAGAGAGCACAGGATGATCTAAGGCTTGGCCAATCCGAATTAAATGTTGAACCCCAGGACAAGATTCATTGGAGTTCCACTTCACACCAGCAGGAGGAGTCCTTGCATCCTCAGTTCTCAGAGCACCCCAGACTCTGAGCCCCAGGTACTCCTAAAGAATCCAGGATTCTATGCTGTCCCTGCTATGTTGTGATTTTATCAGGAACAATGTGTTCTTTTGTCATTTTTCTGCTGCCTGTCCTGGCCTGTGCACCTCACTCGCCTGGTTGACTTTGGCTTGGTCTACTCCTCCAGGCCTGGGGGTGCCATCATAGGACCCTCAGCTGCAGCCACAGGACCTCAGAACCCACTGGCCCGGCTCTCCTGCTAGAGCAGATTCCAGCCTCCTCCTTCTGAGAAGGGAACCAGATGAATCAGGTAGTCATGTGGGAAAACAGCCTTGACCTAGCCTGCTGTCGAGACTGGCTATCAAAGTGACTTGGGGAGAAGGAAGTTCCAAAGTTCCCA
>JAJEJO010025158.1:0-30287 GCA_020662805.1 Glaucomys volans
TCTCTGGGATTCCAGAACATCAGCCATGGCCCCGCTTCTCCCACTTGGGAGAAGTTTGTATTACTACTTTTAAATAAAGCCTGCTTAACACGCTTGCCTTGGCGTGGCGTTATACTTCAACACTGGAGGAAGCACAACTCGTAGTCACCGCTATGCAGTGGTATCAGAAGTGGCAGGGGGATGCAGCTCACCTGGTGATCAGAATGCAGAGAAAGACTCCACTCTCTAGATACAAAATATATACCCCATGGCCACGCCCCCAATGAACCACTTCCTCCAGCCACACCCACCTGACTCCAGTTATGAGTATTATCCCATTGGGGATTAATTCGCTCATTAGGTTAAGGCTATAACCCAGTCATTTCTCCATTTCTCCTCCAAACCTTCTTACATTGTCTTCCACATGAGATTTTTGGGACACCACATCTAATCCATAACATGGGGGAACACGACCCCATTCCTGATCTGCAACGGACCTGTATTTGTCATATATATATTTATATGTATTTATATATTACATTTTATATATATTATATTTTATATACATTTATATATATATTATATATAGTATACATACATTATATATATCATATATTATAATTTGATACACACACACACATACACACACAGACACGGAAGATTGGGATGAGTCTTCTACCATTGTGGGATAGCCAAGGAGACTTAGTCTGACTCCACTTGCCTTCCCTGACTGTACGGAAAGGGAGTTCTTTGATGGTAGCCTCCAGTATCATAATCCTGTGGGCGCAACCATGACAGTTTCTGCAAAATGCTAACATGACCAGCTGCCGGGCAGTCAGCCATGCTAACCACTGGCAGGTGTAGCTTAGGAGATGCTAGTGGGCATGCGGATAAGGCAACGTGGGCAATGCCACCTGGAAGCTAAGCCTCACAAACTGGGAGTTGCCAAGGGAACCCTTTCCTTTAAGTGGAGTGCTAATATCAGTCCTGAGATGCAGAGGTGACTTAGGATATCAGTAGTGGGAATTCTTTAGGATCGGTGAAGGGAAGTCAGCTTGGGGTCAGCGATGTGGGGGTTCTGAGCTGGATGTGAGCTGAGGGCAAGCCAGTATAGTGCGGGTGGGCGTGTCTGGTCAAGTGAGGGGGCTGTGACTGACAGCCCTGCAGGGCGGAGGTGGTTTCCTAGGTAAGCTGTCCACTGGTTCCCTACTTTTCTTGCCTGTGCTCCTTATATGCACACACACAGAGATATATATCATATTTGTAGCTTAGCTTCCAAGTACACTTTGAGGTCGGATTTCACATTGTTGGTCCTTGAAAGGCGTTCCTTTGTGGACTGTGCGTGTCTTCAGAGCGCCTTAGTGGGTGGCACCAGAGGACAGTGGGGAGGGAGCCGCTGCTTGGGGCCTTGGAGCAGTCAGTGTTGGGTTGGGGGCTGGGTGCTTCAGGGGTGGGAGGACTTCAAGGTGCCTCATAGCACACTCAGGGAGCCAGGATCAGCCTGGAGGATTGGTGAGGGGCATTTGTGAGGGTGACTGCATTGCTTCCTGGCAGCAAGCTTTGGGGTCTTTTGGAGATGGATGGGTGGGTCAGTGCTGATATCTCTGCCAGACCCTTAGATGTGGCAAGCTTAGTGATTTATAGTTGGTAATAGCTTCTTCTTCGCCCAATTATAAGGTGGCACAGTTACAAGAACCAGTCAAGTTTAGTCTCAGCTCATTCTTTTTTCCCCTAACCCTAATAACTGCAGTTGGGCTTTGTTTACTCTGCAGTGTCTACACAGTAACCTTCACCTTGGGGACCTCAAATTCATGTGGGGCAACCGTTGCTTGAGTGACCACACATCATTGCCTTTCCAGGGTTTCCTGGTGTCTGTGGAGCCTCTGGGTCAGGCTGACTCATCCAGACTGCAGGATTTCTCTTCACTGTTCAGCCTGTCTTTTCCTGGTGGCTCTGGTTGGAGCCTCTACTGCCCACCCAGCTTCCAGCTCCTGAGGAAAGTGGAGCTGCTCACAAGAGAAACCAATAGGAGAAGTCCAGACAGGACATGCCAGCTGATGTGCTGGCATGTGTATCCCAGAACCCCCAAGTCCTGTGTCCAGAGGAGCAGGACAGATCTTGTGAGGTAAGCAGGAACTTCGCAAGGAGCACTTATTCGGAAACTGGTGCAGCAGGAAACAATAGATTCTGAATTCAATATTTGTGAGATGGTCTGGATCCTTCTGTTGAGAGTGGACAACAGGGGGCTAATGCCCATGCCTCCTGATCTTTTAGTGACATGCTAATTTTGCTGCCTCTCAGGTTCTCTGGTTAAGAATGATTCCTCTCACACACTCCCATCTGCAGCATACAAATACATGCTTTCCATGCCCATGCCTCTAAGATGTGGGCTCAATTCTGGTCAGATCCATCTTCCCTGGTTATGACTGTCTAACCTGCTTCTATAGCTGCCTGTGTATGATATGATTTTTGTTCTTCTGCACAACTTTTTTCTCCTGGACTGAACCATTTTATGTAGTGACTGAATAATTTTATTGACTGAATAATTTTTTTTTTGGCGGTGCTAGGGATTTGAACCCAGGGCTTCTGCTTCTGAGGCAAGCACTCTACAAACTCAGTTTTATCCCCAGCCCTTGACTGAATAATTTTATGTAATTGTATTGCCAGCTTTTCCTCCCAAGTGTAGATACCCTTCTCAAAAATTGAATTTATTATCAGTTAATATCAAGAGCAACAAACACTCATTTAGAGTTTCCTGTGTCCCAGGCACTGTTCCAATCTTCACAACAGAGTTGTGAGTTGCTCTTATCCCTATTTGATAGAAGAGAAGGCTGAGCCTCAGAATGAAACAGCTGGCTCAAGTTCATATGGTCAGCAAGCAGCCAGTCTGGGAGTAAAGTCAGCCAGATTGCAGGAGAGTTCATTTGTTAATTCTTGCTTCTTCAATTCTATCTTCCTTTTTTGTTGTTGTTTTGGTACCAGATATTGAACCCAGGGGTGCTTAACCACTGAGCCACATCCCCAGCCATTTTTGTTTTTTATTTTTGAGGCAGGGTCTTGCTAAGTTGCTTAGGGCCTCCCTAATCTGCTGAGGCTGACTTTGAACTTGTGATCCTCCTGCTTCACTGAGCTGCTGGAATTATAGGCATGTGCCATGGTGCCCAGCAATTCTGTCTTCCTGATGAGGCCTCTTCTGCACTTTTCTAGCTTGATAGGGTGGAGCCCTGTAGCTCTCTGAGCACTGGATACTCAGGCTCCCTTCACCATCACCTGGGAATTCCCTTCTGTGTCCAGTTCCCCGTTTCCTGAATCCTTTGGCTTTCTCTTCCAGATTATAGCTACTCCTTTTGTGGAGTGCATCCTGTAGGAACGCCCTGGAGATGTGTACATGGCAGGAAATCTTATGGGACCATGCATATCTGAGAATGCCAAAGATCAAAAAACCAGTATTTATTTATTAAGTATATAGTAATCTATCAAAGTGTGTGTGTGTGTGTGTGTATTTGAAGATATCATAGAAAATATTTATTTTACTATAACATTTATCATTGATGGGTTCACATTCCATTCTACTGCCCTGCACATTTTCTTTTTTTTTTTTTTTTTTTTTAGGTACTGGTGGTTGAACTCAGGGGCTCTCTACCACTGAGCTACATCCCCAGTTCCTTTTTATTTTTTGAGAAAGGCTATCACTAAGTTGCCAATGCTGGCCTGGAACTTGTGATCCTCCTGTTGTTGCCTCCCCAGTCACTGGGATTGTAATAAGCGTATGCCACTGTGCCTGGCTTGTCTTTCCAATATTCCTGTTACGTTATTCAAACATTTGTTCACCATTTTAAAGGGTTCATACACATCCCCTCTGTCCTTTGCTTTCTTTTATTCTTTTCTTTTCTTTTTTTTTAATGCTGGGAATTGAATTAGAAATTCCATGTCATTTTGAGGACATTTAATTTATGGGACATTAAAAAATAATCATCATATGGTATGACCTAATATTTTGATGGAACAAGTCATCATCTTGTAAATATTAAGTTATCCTTAAAAAGTTAGCATTAAGTCTTTCCATTTTCTTACAACATTTAAAAAAAAAAACATTCTGCTAGCTCATACACTCCCATGACAGATGGCGTGTGCATGTGTGTGCATGAGTGAGAGCATTCAGCAGCTGAGAGGAGCGGTTCTGGAACACTGTGGTCTCAGCGCCTACCTGTCGTTCAGGCTGCTGTAACAGGAGCCATAACAGCCAAAACAACATTTATTCTATGGGTTCTGGAGGCTGGGGAGTCCAAGATCAAGGCACCAGCAGATCCAGTGTCTAGAGTGGCCCACTTCCCACCTGCAGATGACCATCTTCTCATTTTATCCTCATCATCTTCATCTCTTATGTTTGTTCCTATAAGGGGACTAGTCTCGCTGGGCACTGTGGCGCACACCTATAATCCCAGAAGCCCGGGAGGCTGAGGCAGGAGGATCACAAGTTCAAGACCAGCCTCAGCAACTCAGTGAGACCCTGTCTCAAAACAAAAAATAGTAAGGGTCATGGATGTTGCTCAGTGTTAAAGTGCATCTCAATTCAATCCCTGGTACCAAAAGAAGAAAAAGAAAAAGGAGAGGGTATCAAGTCCTGCCAAAGACCCCACTTTCCTGCAGTCACATTGGGGTTGGCATTTCACCATTTTGGGGTGAACTCAAACACTTAGCCTGTAACAGGCCCTCTCTTAAAAGTTGTTGAGGGCACCAGAGAAAGTTCTGTGTGGTAAATACCTATTCATACTTTGCAGATTGGACATTATATCTGATATTCTAAAATGATTTTTTAATTCATTATAACTACATAATATACCTAATATGTTAATGTAAAGAATTTCAGTTCAAAATAATCTGTTTCTAAAACAAAATAACATTTAGCGGGAAGAATGGCACTCTTTACATTTCTGTAAATGTCTAATGTGAGATTAATAGAAGATTTTTCAAGAAAAACGTTTTTACAATTCTTTAAACAATATTTTCAACTGCAGAAAGAAATGGCCACATGTTTGATTGTACATGCAGTTTCAGTTGAGAGTTTGTGTTTGGTGGAAGGTGGTGGGCTTTAACCTTTCATTATTAAAATTTTCAAGCCGAAGCAAAAATGGAGTGAATAGTGTAACAAACCCCTTTTTCCATAATGATCAGCAGTGGCCTATCTTGTGTAATCTATGACTGCCGTTCCTATGTTATCCATGGGCAAATCCCAGGTACTGTACACTCCATAAACGCCTTAATGTGTGTCTCTGAGAGATGATTTTTTTACATAACCAGAAATATCATTCATATACTTTAAAAATAGTCATGATTTCCTAATATTGTCAATACCTAGTCATGCAACCTATACTTGGGTTTTTCATACAAACACCCAACCAATGTCCATACATTTTGCTTCACTAAATTGTAGGGCCTCACTAAATTGCTGAGGCTGGCCTTGAACGTGCTATCTTCCTGTCTCAGCCTCCTGAGTTGCTGGGGTTACAGGTGTGTGCCACTGTGCCTGGCTCCCTCAGTTCATTTCTTGAAGAAGTTGGCGCTTCATTGATCACAGTTAAAAATTCATACCCATTTCTCAATCCCATCCACCCCAGCCCACCTCCTAGGAACCTGGATGACAGCCACCTTCCAAACATCACCAGGTTGCTTCCACCCTTCCTCAGAATATCTGCTGCTCCCTGAATTAACCATGGGTTTTCCTCTCCACCTGTGTTCACACTTATTTTTCTAGAACTGATTTTGTCTACACTTTGCATCAGACCTCATTTCCACTCTGCTCTTCACCAACTCTCAGTAGCGTGACAGCCACTTACGGAATATTTGCTTGTCCATAACTGCCCCTTTCAACAGTGTGTTCTGGGTACCTTTCTACAGGGTTCCCTTTTGAACCCCATACTTGAGCCTGTTTGTTTCCTGTTTTGCAAATCACTGAATTGCTGGAAGAGTAGAAGCTTGTGTCATTTTATCAAGCCCTCAGAAGCTAGCACATCTACAGCCTGGCATGTAGGTGCTTAATAAATGTCATGCTGGTTAATCCTCATTAGATTTTAGAGATAATTCATTTCCACCCTTCTATATAAAAAAAAAATACTGAATGCACAGCGGATGGCAGGATATTTACATGAATTGTTTTATCCCTCAGAGATAGTGTGAAATATTTAGTGGGAAGGCTAACGATGTATCATTGTGAAAAATCATCAGACACATGTCTTTATATGTCACTTCCCCATTACTAATGATGAATAATTCATAGTGAGCTGGGATGTATTGTTACAGACATTGGTGTCCTTTGAGGATGGGACTATGGACTTCACCAAGGAGGAGTAGCAGCAAGTAGACCCTGCCCTGAGACACCTGTACAAGGACGTGATGCTGGAGATCTATAGCCACCTCTTCTCAGTGGGTGAGCACAGCTGACCTGGGAATCTTGGATGGGCTTCAGTGGTATTTTCTTTCTTCTCCTTGTAGAACACAGTGGGATATCAGAGTATGTCATGGTATGTCTTTTGGTGATTTTCATTCCTTTTGGGTACCTCCACATATTACTTCATGCCCAGTGGAAAATGTTGACGTTGCTGATGAGAAATTGCCAAGTTTTATTGGATGTCCACTAAAACCCAAGGAGCACCTGGATGTGGTGGCGCAGACCTGTAATCTCAGCAACTTAGGAGGGTGAAGCAGGACGATTGCATGTTCGAGGCCAGCCTTGGCTACTTGGCATGGCCCTGTCTCAAAAAATGAAAAGGGTGGGGATATAGTTTGGTGGTAAAGCACCCCTGAGTTCAGTCCCCAGTACTATAAAAATAAAGAAGTAACATGACGTGACATAATACCCCAGAAGCTACACACCAATCCAGTATCCTTCCAAAAGCAGGATACCTCATTCCCAGCTCAGAGGTGATCTTCAGGATGGATAAAGGAAAGGCATCACAGAAGGGGCGAGCTGAACTCCCTCATCAGAGGTGCAAAGGTGAGTGACTCTTACCCAGGTGTAGTGTCTTTGGAGGGCATTATCAGTCTACCTCACTTTTCCTTTCTCCCAGTGATAGACACTAGTTACTTCCTTCTCCCTGTTTCTACAACTAAAGCTGCAACACATTATGTTAGAGATGTAGAGCAGGAGACAGTGAAGACTTTCTCAAAGGTGAGTATTGGGAGTGGGCCTGCCTGATCATGGAGAGAAGTATACTTAATTTGACTACCTGAGCCATGTTGCTCTTCTGATGGGCTGTAGCAGTGCACACTCCCATGTGCTAATGCAAAAGGGTTGATATTTGAACAACTTGCTAACCCTTGACATTAACCAAGTTGGTTAATATGTGGCCCATGTGTTGGGTAAAGAGTTATTTCATTAATAACTGAACAGAGCTTCTCATCATCATCTCAGTTGGGTTTTCCATCTATACATTCATTTTCATCTTTTTTTCCTTTCTGTCCATGTAGTTTTCTGCCTTTTGAAATTTTTCCCTGTTTGTTTTTCCCTGAATTCATTGATTTTGTTTTCTGTGTTGCATCTTCTCTCTCTTTTCCCACCGAGTTGTACTGCCTATAGTTTGGTGATCTTTATGTTCTTCTGGTCATTGCTTCATGTAAGAATTGACTGAAAGAGCTCACCCATTCTGCATACCCAGTCTTCATATTTGTATTGCAACGAGTCTTGCATCTATACATCTAGTTCCTGTGCTTAAGTGTATCCTGCTACATTACTTGGTTAGATGGAGAGTAGTACCCATGAGATGATTCACTTCCTAAATTTTGGAAGATCAGAAATTTGGATTATCCTCATCCAAACTAGAAATTCTTTTTTTTATGGGGGGTGGGAGGTGGGGAAAGAATGCACTTTATAGAATCCCACTGGGGACAGATGTGTGAGTGTAAATGCTTCTGAAGGTGTTGGATGCAGGGGGCAGGGCCTCAGGCCAGGGTGCAGTGCCAGCGAGGGAGGGTCGGGGACATGGCCAGACTAGAAGCCCTCATGATTCTTCATCATCTGTGAAATGGCTTGGAAGATCACCTCTGATGATGAAAATAATGATGAAGCTGATGGTCTGAATGATGTTGAAGATCAAGGCACAGATGTTCAGGCACTTGGGGGTGGAGGTGAAGTCCTGGGCCCCAGTGATGTTACCCACCATCTTCCTGTCCCTAGACTGTATGGAGTAGGTGAGGGCTATGAAGTCCAGGCAGCAGACGTTCATGAAGAGCGTATTGAACAGGGACCAGACCACATGGTCGGGCACAGAGCTCTCGCTGGGCATGTTGATCACAGTGGTTGTCACAGGAGCAGAGACTCAGGGTCCCCCCAGCACAGCTACCTCATGCTCCTCCTGGAGCTTCTCATAGTGTGTGGGGTGCCCAGCACTGGGGTGCATCAGGATGGTGTGGGAGACTGGTTCATGCTGCTCACTGGAGCCCAATGGTGGGGTGGTTGGAGGGGTCTGTCTTGCTCACCCTTTTCTAGAAATTCTTATAATCTGACAAATTTTGTCAGATTCTTCTGTTTCTGGGCTGTTCTCTCAGTCCTCTAGTTTATTACACTGGAATTCTGACCTATTTTTCTTATTTTCTACACAAATGGCTCATTTTTTTTTTTTTTTGATAGTTACTTTGTTTTTTTTCTTGTTGTTTGGCTTTGTTTTTGGTTCTGGGGATTGAACCCAAGGGTGCTTTATCATTGAGCTACATCCCCAGGGCCTTGCTAAATTGCTGAGGCTGGCATTGAACTTCTCATTATTCAGCCTCAGCCTGCCTAGTGGCTGGGATTACAGGGGTGAACCACCATAACCCTGATATTTACATGGCTATTTTGCTTTTTAAAAAATATATATATTTTTTTTCTCTGGATGGACACAATACCTTTATTTTGTTTATTTATTTATATATGTGGTGTTGAAGGTCAAACCCAGTGCCTCACACATCTGGGCAAGCACTCTACCACTGAGCCACAACCCCAGCCCACTCTTGCTTTTAATTCTGGGGATGACAGTATAAATTAGCTCCATATTTTGTCATTTAAATTGTTTTATTCCTAATGAGATTTGTGGATTCTGCTCTTTCCTGAGTTCCACCAAGATGTTTCTGACAGAAAAATCTGTCAGACGTTGTTGGTAGTAATTTAAATATTATCAGGTTTGGAAAGATTTGTATGATCTACATGAAGTGAAAAGTTAAAAAAGATCCAGAGCTATGCCTGGGGACGTAAGAGTGTGAGATCACCAAAATAAAGAAAAGCCAAAACACGGTTAAAATTGCTATCAAGGATGCAAGATGAAACAAGAAGAGAAAACTTGTTTTAAGATGGACAAAGGATGTGAGGAGGCATCTCTCCACAATTACTGAAGTCCTGCCCTCTGAGTTCCCTCCTTCAGCTCTGGCTGTCCCCTTCCATGGCCTCTAGCAACCTTGTCTGTTTATCACATCAAACATTGCTTTTTTTCAAACATTGCTTTATTTTATCACATCAAACATTGCTTTTTTTCCCCAATAGATTTTTAAAGCAAGCATGGTGTTATTTCCCTCTCTAAGATCAACAAACTTCATGACATTGACATCATGGCCCATATTTCTAGTTTAAAAATACACCTGAATAGTTTCCATTATTTATTCTCTGGTCATTGTCTCCACTTTCCTTAGCATCTGCCATGTAGGTGATCTACTTTGCATACAGATCATTATTTTGTGTTCTCCCTGTTTTTCATTACATCAGTGTTAAACCTGAGGACACCATTTAGGGTACAAGAATTGGTGAATTTCTGAAAACAGAAAAGAGAATTTTCCTGTATTTTAGAAGAATATTTTAAACAACTTCTGAGGTGACTTCAAAGGAGATTGAATGAGAGGACAGTGGCATGAGTTGTGGAAGCAGCAGCCTGTGCTTTAGTCCTGTCTGACAGTGGAAGGCTGCTTGGAATACAGGTCTCCAAGTGGAGGAGGAGTGCAGAGTAACTGCTTTTTCTTTTGCTTTTTTTTTTTTTTTTTTGGTACTGGGGATTGAACTCAGAGGCACTCCACCACTGAGCCACATCCCCAGGCCTATTTTCTATTTCATTTAGAGGCAGGTTCTCACTGAGTTGCTTAGGGCCTCTGTAAGTTGCTGAGGCTGACATTGAACCCATGATACTCCTGCCTCAGCCTCCCAAGTTCTGGGATTACAGGCATGCGCCACCTCGCCTGGCTAGTAACTGCTTTTTAAGTTCAGAGAAAATAGAGGTGAAGTGACACTGGGTGTTGATTTCAAGGCACAATGTGAGTTACTGTTCCATGAAGCAGTTTTGAATTGGAAGAAGTGGAGGACGAAGGCTCATTAGGGTTGAGGATGTGAGTATGTGCTGGGATTTGGGAGTAAATTGGATTTCTTTGTTTCAATATTGGTAAGATACATTAGAAAGTTATGAAAAAACTTTTTACCATAGTTCTTATAGTTTACATTGGACGTTGTTGGTAGTAATTTAAATATTATCAGGTTTGGTAAGATTTGTATGATCTACATGAAGTGAAAAGTTAAAAAAGATCCAGAGCTATGCCTGGGGACGTAAGAGTGTGAGATCACCAAAATAAAGAAAAGCCAATACACGGTTAAAATTGCTATCAAGGATGCAAGATGAAACAAGAAGAGAAAACTTGTTTTAAGATGGACAAAGGATGTGAGGAGGCATCTCTCCACAACTACTAAAGTCCTGCCCTCTGAGCTCCCTCCTTCAGCTCTGGCTGTCCCCTTCCATGGCCTCTAGCAGCCTTGTCTGTCCCTCCCTACTCGGTCTGGGTGTCCAGGTCGCCAACATAAGTATAGTGAGGTTGCCTTTGTCCAAATCCAGATTAGTAAAGTGCTCTTGGCCAATTCTCTAAGTATCTATGCTTCCATTTCTTCATCTGTAAAATAAGGAGAGTGGGCATAGTTCCCTTTTGAGGTGGTTGTGCAGATCAAACGAGTGTACGTGTGCTTGTCAGACACTGCATGTCGCATGTCGAGTGCTGTGTGATCCGTGTTTGGTGTGTCCTCAGGGCTGTGTGAGTGTTCTACTCACTGTCACCACTGTCAGCATTATTACAGGACTCAGAGATTTCCTCCTGTTTGGTCACAATCAACTCCACACTCTCCTCCTCCGTCCTGTTTGTCATGCCTATTTCATCTTCTGTCTCTCTTCCCAGAAGAATGTGGCCTTGATATCCTACAACAGGAGGTTTCTGGGAAAGCTTCACTTCAAAATGAGGTGGCAGATGAAATCACAGGAGATGGTTCCTGGTGCTCCATTTTAGAAGAACTGTGGCAGGATGCTGACCTTACAAAGAGAGGCCAGCAAAATGAGATTTATCACCCGAGCCGCGGTGCTTCCATCAGCAAGAAGACATTGAGCACAGAGAGCAACTGTGGACACAGGGACCCCGGGAACGTCATTCCCCTGAGGCCCCTTGTTTCTTCACACAAGAGACCTCTTCAGTGGTGCTCATGTGCAAAATGTGTGAAACCTAACCCAGAAGCAAATGGTCACAATCAGAGCAGTATCACAAAGCAGCTCAAAGACTTCGTTGGCTCTGGGCAGCTGCTCACTGAGAGCTCTCCTAATGCCAGATGCAAGACGGTTCCTACAGGAGAGAACTCGGGCAAAGGTGGTCAGTGTGGAAAAGTTCCCAGCCAGAAACAACCCCTTGTGCAGCATCAGGTTCATCTTTGGGGAAACCAGACGGATGTAATGAATGTGGGAGGGAATTCACCCAGAAGCCACATGTCCTTACCCAGCAGAGAACCTGTAGTGTGGAGAAGCTCCACAAAGCCAGCAAATTTGGCAATGCCTTTGCCCCACTACCCAAACTCAGTGTCCACCTGACAGGTGGTACAGGCAGCACACCTGTGTATGTAAGGAATGTGGGAAGGTCTTCATTTAGAGACCAGAATTAATCACCCACCAGAAAACTCACAGTAGGAGGAAGCCATATAAATGCCATGAATGTGGGAAAGCCTCTTCCCAGTCGTTACCTCTCTTCAGACATCAGAGAGCTCATAGTAGAGAAAAACTCTACAAATGCAGTGAATGTGGCAAAGGTGTCTCCCAGAACCCCACCCTCAGTGTACATCAGAAAATCCACACTGATGAGAGGCAGTACAAATGCAGTGATTGTGGGAAAACCTCACCCAGCAGTCGACACTCAACCTGCACCAGAGTCCATTCAGGGCAGAAGTCCTATGTGTGTGCTGAGTGTGGGCAGGCCTTCATCCAGAAGGCACACTGTGCATCGGAGAAGTCACACGGGAGAAGCCTTATGAGTGCTGTAACTGTGGGAAACCCTTCATTTCCCAGTCACAGCTTGATACACATCATGGAATCCACACTGGGGAGAAACCTGATGAATGCAGTGACTGTGGAAAAACCTTCACCCAAAAGTCACACCTCAGCATACATCAGGAAATTCACACTGGAGATAGACGCCATGTGTGCAGTGAGTGTGGGAAAGCCTTCAGTCAGAAGTCAGTACTCAGCATGCACCAGAGAACTCACACAAGAGGGAAGCCTTACAAATGCAGGGTCTGTGGGAAAGTCTTCACATCTAAGTCCCAATTCAAAGAGCATCAGCGAATTCACACGGGGAGAAGCCTTATGTGTGACTGAGTGTGGGAAGCCTTCAATGGCAGGTCAGATTTCCATGAACACCAGATAACTCACCCTAGAGAGAGGCCTTTTTTCTGTCACAAATGAGGAAAGCCCTTCCTCCAGAAATCAGAGTGGACCACCCATCAAAGCACTCATATTGGAGAGAAGCCTTATGAATGCTGTGGCTGTGGGAAATTGTTCAGTAAGAAACCACAACTCAAGGTACATCAGCAAGTTTACACTGGAGAGAGAGCTCATGTGTGTTCTAAATGTGGGAAGGACTCAACATCAGGTCCTATTTCAACACACACCAGGCAACGCATACCAGGGAGACTGCTTTCAGATGCAGTTACTCTGTGAAAGGCTTTACCAAGAAATCAGTCCCTAATCCATCGGCATACCTCTAGCTGAATATGCTCCCTGAGTTATGTGACTAAGCAGACAGAGATCTAATTGCACACTATATATTAATGCTTTAGAAAAATATTAGGAATGTGTAGCCTTGTTAAAGATTATGAATTTTCTCTCAGGAAGAAACACTGATAAGTTGAGAAAAGCCTTTCTATACAAAATGGTACAAGATACCTTGCTTCCAGATTAGTGGAAAAATTTTTGAGAAATTATTTTGTTTATGGTTGCATTTATTGTGCAATATTGGTATTTCTAAAGTGCCAGCAGCCAAGTGCTATGGCACACACCTGTAATCCCAGCTACTCAGGAGGCTGAGGCAGAAGATCACAATTTGAGACCCACGTCAGCAACTTGGTGAGGCCCTAAACAACTTAGTGAGACTCTGTCTCAAAATAAAAATAAAATGGGTTGGAGATGTAGTTCAGTGGGAAATAGCACCTCTTGTGATCAACCCCCAGTACCAAAAAAATAAACAAATAATAATAAAATAAAAATAGTGTTCCAGCAAAGTGTCTGATAGGACAATGGTGTGTATAGTACAGAGTCAGTAATGTACACAGGTACGTTATATACGTATGTACATGTGTGTATGCTATGTAGATATGTGTATAGGGTCTGTTGACATATATTTATGTGTATATTTGTATATGCACATGTATATGTATTCCTGTAGTTCAGTGGGGTTTGCTGTAGAATTTACTGCAAATCAGGAGATTATAATTATTTTTAGAAAAAGAGACAGTTAATCAAATTTATTCCCTTTTGAAAATCTATATCATGGTATTGTAATTTCTTTATTATAATGTCGGTAGATCATGGGATTGCACCATCAATGATCATTAACTTCTTACACTGTTCACAGGTTAGCCATGACCAGGTGGATAGAGGGAAAGGACAGTGAAAGACAGACATTAGGCCTATGCACCAAGAAACATCCAGGAGCCATAAAACGGCCTTATCTAAACAGGCAAGCATGGGACTGAGATCCGGAATGCTTCACCTTCCCCAGGGTACAGAGTACTATCATCCCTTGAGGGAATCATTACTTAAAATCCTGGGGACTAACTCAAACAGATAAATATCTGTTAGTGGGGTCTGGTACATCAAGACCCCCAGCTGCAGCTAGTTATGACCCTCAAGGGACACTGTGGCGTTCAGATAAGTGCCAGCATCATGTCTTGCAGCCAACCCTCCCTTATCAGTTGAACTGTCCCAACCACCCTGCCCACCAGGATATCCAGGCTCCCACCAGGGCAGTTGCTGAGGGCCATCCAAAGGCAATAAACCAGCCCAGGGAAGACAGGGAATGGAGAGGACAGAGGACTTAGTTTCCTTACTTGGAGGCGGTCCTGCAGCCCCTAAACTGTATGTAACCCTCTCCTTTCACTCTATTAAACTTTTCTTACTACTCTGTGTTTCGCTCAGATTCTTTCTGGAAGTCACAGAACTGGCACCCAAGCACTGGTGGCTCCCCCACTCAAGCTGGCAGGCCCCCAGCTCCGTAGCAGTATGAACGTGCCCTTCTGGATAAATGCATAAATGAGATGTTAAGCTGCACAGTGAGCTTGCATTATGACTGTTCTTTCACATTAGCTCAGCTCTCACTCCCTTTTATTTCCACGTCTACCATCAGTGGCGTGTCTCTCCATACATAACCAGTGCCAGCCATTTAGTCTGGACTCAATTGTATTTTTTATAAAGGCTCCTGATCATACACATCACGAGTCAGTAGAGTGTGGCCATTGACCAACTCTGGCCTACTGATACTTTTGTTGTTTCAATACAGTCTCATTGGAGCACAGCCATGCTCACTTGTGTGTGTATTGCCTAGGCCTGCTTTCAGACTCCACGGGCAGAACTGAGCGGCTGTGGCGGAGACCCTATGGCCTTATGTTTTATAAAAATCAGATCACATCTCATTATTTTTTTCACTCTAAAATACATCTTTTCACTGGCTACATACTGTTCCATAGTGTTGATGTGCTATAATTTATTCAACCATTCTCAATTTGATTATTAGTTGTGTTTTTTTTTCTTTCTTTCTTTTTTTTTTTTTTGTACCAGGATTGAACCCAGGGGCATTCAACCACTGAGCCACATCCTCAGCCCTTTTTTATTTTTTGAGACGGTCCCACTAAGTTGCTGAGGCTGGCTTTGAACTTTAGATCCTCCTGCCTCAGCCTCCTAAGCCACCACACCTGGAGATTATTCTTTTACCCATATTTTTTGCTAAAAAGAAAACAAAAACCCTCTTAGAATCTCTTCCGAAGGGAAGAGTGGGAAGGTCCAGGTGTGCAGCCACTGAGCAAATTATTTGACTAAAGGGAGAATATACTTGGGCCTTCCTCCAGGAGTGAGAAGTAAACTCTTAGGTGTGTGAGGCCCTGGGAACTTCCTGCAGAGGTCAAGTGCCTGGTGAATTTTGGTGGGACCATGTCCCTGAGCCTGCCTGGATCCTTAGCTCCAGCAGGTGTTTTGAGACACACACACACACACACACACACACACACACCAGGGCAGGCTCTTCCTTCCTCTCCAGAACGCTGCCCTTTCCTGGCAGTCCCACACCTCTGATTTCACACCTCACCCCCTTTGGTGCCCATGGTCATGGCTCCTTTGTTCCTTCCCCATTTCCTGCCCTAGCCCCTCTGTCCACTCTGCTCTTCTCCCTCTCAGTCTCTGACTCCTTTTACTCGCTTGCCTCTCCATGGCAGTTCTTGGGACTGCCTTTGGTGCTTATTGCCTGTTGGATCAGAGACTGAAGAATCTGGAGGGTGACTGGGTGATGGTTTTGGAGTTGATGGGTCCCAGGAAGAAATACAAAGTCTCCTGTCACCTGGGGGTATGTTCAAAGCTTTGTGAAAAGATCTGTTGGCTTCAAGAACTGAGAGATGTACAATGTCTGCAAGGGTCTCACCGTAAGATTGTGGGGATCTGAAGTCTAAATGGAGGTGTATTCTTCCCGGCCATAGAGGAGGTAATCTACCCCAACAGCTTCCTTTTTCTAGATGATATGGAGGCCTAGAGAATTTGATACAAATCTCACCAAAACCAAAACTCTGTTCATGAGAAAAGCTCAGATTTGAACCAGGCTGCCTGATGCCAGTATCTAGACTCAACTATTAAACTACCCTCCTCCCATGACCTTCTCTAATATTGGGCAGGGATGGCCATGGTGAAACAGAGCACATCATATTATGTGATTTCATTAAAAAAAAACCCTGCCTTCCCCAGCCCAAATTAGTACTTGGTCTTCCTTTGATCATTCTAAGCATTAGGCCAGGTGTGGGCACAGCAGCAGTTAGGCTTATGGGCTCTGGAGCCAGCCTGCCTGGACGCTGCACATCCCACTCTGCATCTCACCAGCTTGGTGACAAGTGACTTAACCTCTTCCTACCATTGTTACCTCAGGTGCACAATGGGTACTCCTGTTAGTAGTTAATAGTCCCTACCTCCTGGCCTCCTTTGTGAATTACTTGCATTAATCATGTCAGGCCAAGCATTAGAGTATGGGGGACACACCCTATAATGGCGACAGCACCCTCATGGCAACCTTCTTCCCTTACGTGATGCTGCCTGACTCCCTGCCTAGAATTGGCTGGTAGTAGTTCCGCGAGACTCTTGCCTGCGTGCACACCCCATGCCTTGCAGACCCTCAATCTGATTGCATCTTGCTGCATCCTCACCCTACATAAAAGCCATGTAACTTCCTTTAATAAACGAGATCCTGCTTCGACAGACCTCCCGGCTCTGGTGTGGTTCCTTGGCCGCTGACACTCATCATCCTGCTCGACCCCGTATTCTCCTCCGGCGGGTCCTGAGGAGATACACCGAACCTTGTTGCTCGGCTGGGAGCAACAACTGTTGCCCCGTGTGAGGAACCAAAATCGGCGACAGGCTAATGGGACCGCGGGTGAGTGTACTCCCACAAAATATGGGACAGTTCAATTCCAAAAATGACCCCTCCCTTGACTCCCTCCAGGTCCTCCTCAGAAGCAGGGGATTAGAGCTTTCGGAGAGCCAAGCGTTCCAAACTTGGAAGGCCCTCATTAAAACTGCCCCTTGGCTCCCGAAAGCCAACCTGTCTGGCTGGGACACCTGGGACAGGATTGAGCAACTTCTCCATAAGGCCCGAGTTAACAGAGGAGAGATCCCCCCTCTCAGAGCTTTCCCACCATCACCGCTCTTAAAAGCTGTTTCCCACCACATCCTGCCCAACACACAGATAAAGATAAGGACCCCCCAAGAGCCCTAACTCTCAAGAGGGTCATTCTAAGGCCCTCTTAAGTGAGGAGCAAAAGGAGCTGTCGCAGGAGACTGGGACAGGCCCCCCTCTCGATCCCTTTGATGCAGCCCCATGGCCGCCTAGGGAGGAAACCACTAGGCCCTTAAAATGGCCCTCCGCCTGAGGCCACCTCCTCTTCTAATCCTTTCTGAGTTCCATCAGCCCCTCCCCCACCATATCCAGTGAGACCATCTAGTGCAGGCCTGGGGCCCTCTTCCTCCTCCGCCTCTGAGGCGTGTTACCTTTTTCCAGTGAACGTCAACCCGGGAGGTAACAGGCCTGCGGTTTGGTATCCATGGGAAGCACAAGATCTAAAGGAGCTGAAAAAGGCAGTCACTGAGGATGGTCCAAACTCCCCCTGGGCAGACACAATCCTACAAGGCCTCACCCATCAGAACTGCACCACCCAAGATTGGAGAAACTTAACTAAGGCTGTCCTCCCAGGTCCTATGCATATTAAGTGGTGTGCTTTCTTTAATGATGAGTGCCATGCACAGGCTGAGAGAAATCAGGCCGCTAACCCTCCTATACCTATTACCTTTGGGATGCTTTCAGGATCTAGTGATCAATTCTCTACAGGCTTGTTACAAGCGGCCATACCTGCCCCCTATCAGGAACAAGTTTGCGCGATAGGTCTGGTCACTTGGAGAAAGCTTGAGGAAGGCCCCTCAGAGCCCCCAGTCTCAGGGATCACCCAGAAGGTGTCGGAGGACTTAGCCTCTTTCATAGACAGGGTGGAGAAAAGTTTACAAAGAAAGTTCTCTCCGGGACCATTAAGAGATCAGTTTGTGAAAATGCTCGTGTGTGAAGGCATGACCACCGATCATAAATTAGCCTGTGCAGGCTTAAAGGATCGGTCTTATGGGACGATGGATCGATGCCACTAAAGACGTTGGCACCATGTCCCATCAGATTCAAGCCATGACATCAATGCTTAAGGCATCCCAGGATAATAATATGGCCACTCTCATCTGTGCTCTCCAACAAGCATTCCCTGGGAAGGGAACCTGCTTTAAGTGTGGACAGCAGGGCCATTTCAAAAAAGAGTGTCCTCAAGGGAAATGGGGGGCTACACCCCCCCTGGGGCGTTCTCCCTCTCAACTACCTCGCACTCCTTGCCCCAGGTGAAAAAAGGGTTCCACTGGGCCAAGGACTGCAAATCTAAAATGGACATTAAGGGGAAGCCTTTAAACTCCCCGAGAGGTGGTCCCCAGCCCCGTTAAATAAGCGAGAACCTTAGTTAGGACTCACTGGACAGTTCCCCTAGTGCCAGGGGTTAGGCCAAAGATGAACAATACTATTGGGGGAAAGAATTTCAAATGCCTCATTGATACCGGAGCAGATAGAACAGTCTTAAGAAGGGAGGAAACTCCTCCCCAATAGAAGCTCCTGCCCAGGCCCCCCTTATTGGGAGTCGGCAGGCAAACAGAATCCTTTCAGACCTCCAACTGGCTCCCACGGAAGGACCCCGATGGCAATGGTGGAGAGGTGTGCCCCCTAGTGGCCTCGGGGTTATCTGCCAATCTTCTTGGGCAAGATATACTAGGTGAAGCAGAGGCCTATATCACCACAGATCATAGGGCCTTTTATGATGATCTTTTGGAGTAAGAGGAGTACCAACAACAGTTTAAGGAAGGGAGGGCCTGTCACCCTAATTATAGAGATGACCCCTCCTTGGAGACCATAAGGAGAGGGGAACCAAGACCCTTCTTTCGGCCGCACCCCCAATCCTAAAGGCCACCGCTGGCCCGGAGCCTCTAAAAATCAAATGGCTCCCAGGCCCTCCTGTTTGGGTAGAGCAGTGGCCTCTCCCTCAACATCAACTGCAACAACTTCACCTGCATGTGCAACAACAGGTAGAAGCAGGTCATCTCAAACCATCTATCAGCCCATGGAACCCCCCAGTTTTTGTTCTCCAAAAGGCTAATGAAAAATGGAGGCCCTACACGATCTGAGAAGAATAAATGAGAGGATGCTACCCTTTGGCACTCCCCAGAGGGGACTTCCCTGGATTCCAGCCATACCTAAGCCTTATCACCTTATAGTTATTGACATCAAGGATTGTTTCTTCTCCATACCCCTGAGCCCTGAGGATTCTGAGAAGTTCGCTTTCTCTATTCCATCCCTTAATTTTGAAGGCCCTGATCAAAGGCTTGAGTGGACAGTCCTACCCCAAGGGATGACCAATAGTCCCCCCATATGCCAATATTTCATGTCCAGGACCCTAGCCCCACTTAAGCAAAAGAATCATCTGCTTTATGTTTATATGGATGATATCATCATTGGGGCAAAACAAAGTGACCAATTAGACCAGCTTTTTGAGTCCTGTCTGCATTTACTTATGGAGCAGGGATTTCAGATTGCACCCTAGAAGGTTCAACGACTCCCCCCATTTAAGGTCTTGGGGTCCATACTAGAGTTAGATGTGGTTTCCCCTGTTAGGCCCCAGCTCCAAATACAGGAGAGTTATTCCCTATCCCAACTTCAAAAGCTTCTTGGAGAAATCAATTGGATGAGGCCCTGGATCTCCATTAGCACAGAGGAACTTACCCCTCTGTTTAACCTACTCAAGGGACCAAACTAATCCTCAACAATCACTTTGGAACCCATACATATGAGTACTCTCCTTAAGGTTCAATAAGCCATTGACCACTCCTGTTTGAGGAGGTATGACCCCTCCTTGCCGCTAACCCTCTATATTTTCAGTGGAAAATCCATTCTCACAGGCCTCCTGGCACAGGAAGGAGACCCCATTCATTGGATTCACCTATCTGTTGGGGGAACACCCTGAGTCTATGCCATTTTAGACCAACTTGCAGATTGCATTAGCAAGGGGAGAGATTTATGTCTCCGCCTTTTTGGCCATCAGCCACATGTACTTATCATCCCTTTTAGGCTAGCTGACTTTACCTGGCTGCAAAGAAACAACAATCACATTGCAATCGCCATGGAGGGATTTTTTTGGACAAGTTGACTGCCACTACAACTGGATGAGCTCTTTTTCAGAATTGGACTGGGTGCCACCCAAATAGTTTTTACTAAAAGCTAATCCCTCCTACCCCACTGTTTTTTCTGATGGAGGGAAAGGAGGAGCACAAATAGTCATTTTTCTACACTTTATGCAAGGAAACAAGAGTCCCAAAACCATCGTTCATGAGGTACAAGGTTCAGCACAATTCAAGGAGCTCTATGCTGTCATCCTAGCTCTAAATGAAATACCAGAGGCGTTCAATTTATTTACTGATAGCCTCTATGTTGCTAATTTGCTCCCCAACCTTCCCTGGTCTTATATTAAACTTGATGATAATCCCATTACTCCTTTGATGATTCAAGCAAGGAACCTGTTAAAAGGGAGAATCAAACCTATATTCTTGCAACATCTTCGGGGGCACCAACATCTCCCTGGTATTCTATCTAAAGGCAATGCTCTTTCTGACTCCTTACCATCCACCCTTCAATCTTACCCTGTCCAGGAGGAAGCTGCCACCTTTCATGAACTTACTCATGTCAACTGGCGGGGCTTACACTACAGATTTCCACAGGTACCAATCAAGGAACTCAAAAAGATTATCCGAACATGTAAATCTTGTTCTCCTTTTCTACAAGTACCTCCCTTGCAGGAAGCTGGAGTCAATCCCCGTGGGCTGGCACCAAACCATTTGTGGCAAATGGATGTCACTCATTATACTCCCTTTGGAGAGCTCAAAGACATATTTGTAACTGTTGATACCTTTTCCCAGGCCTGCTGGGCCACAGCTCATGCTGGAAAGAAAACAAAACATGCCATAAGCCATTTATTACAATGTTTTGCTGTTCTTGGTCTCCCTAAACAACTTAAGACTGATAATGGCCCTTGCTTTGCCAGTAAGCCATTCTGTACGTTTATGGAACACTGGAACATCTGGCATAATACAGGTATATCTACAATCCCACTGGGCAAGCCATTGTTGAAAGACAAAACAGAACATTAAAAACCCAGCTAACAAAACAAAAAGGGGGAATATCATCCCCCATGATCAATTAAGGATGCACTATGTAGTCTAAATATTTTAAATTTTTCCAGAGAAGATCATCTCTCTCCATTCCAAAAGCATTGGGCTGCCACGATGAAATATCACACCATTAAAGTTCGATGGAAGGACCCTCTCACAGGAGCTTGGAGAGGCCCTGACCCCCTCCTAACTATTGGAAGGGGATTTGGATGTATATTTCCTATTGATGAGGACAAGCCCATATGGGTTCCTGCAAAAAACATTAAATATCATCCTCCTACTAATGATTCTCTCCCTCACAAAATGATGACATTGACCCAAGGAGCTCTGCCTCTTGAGGTGCAGTATGCTCTTTTCTCCACAGAAATGGACAAAACGTTGCTTCTCTGGATAATGGCTGCCTGCTCACTGCTCCCCTACAGCCATGCGGGGTTTGAGGACCCTGCTAAGATCCGTGAGTATCTCCAGGAGCTCAGAGACAAACCATGTAAGTGTGAGGGGAATATGTAACAGGTGGCCAATATACACCCTCATACCTTGATAATCTCCTGAAGGAACACCCACGGATAGATTGCAGCATTCACACCGCGTTTTATACGCAGGAGCGATGGCGCTGTATCAAGAAACCAGTAGTTCATCCCCCAGTTAATGGCAAACCTACACCCTGTCCCTGCACAACCTTTCACACTTCCTTCCATAGCTCCTGTTACTCCTCAGCCCAAGCTTGTTCCTCAGGAGGTAAAACCTATTTTACTGCTGTCTTGGAAAGGCCCTATCCAGGGCCAGTTGGAGGGGATTGGTTTAGTAGCTCTGGAAAATTAAGAACTGCCTCATGTCCTAATGACTTAGTGGGGAAAACAGTTTGCTGGTCTACTACAGCCCCTCTACATGTTTCTGAGGGAGGAGGTCCCCAAGATCTTAATAGAGCCAAACAGGTCCATGAGAAAATCCAACGGATGGATGAGGAACTCCACCCCAGTCTCTTATACCACCCACTCGCACTACCTGAGCACAGACCTTTTGAGATAGACCCTGCCACTTATAATATTCTTGAAGCCACTCATGCTTTGCTTAACCGATCCAACTCTCCCTTGACTGCCAACTGTTGGCTTTGCCTGCAACAGGGAAATCCTGTTCCACTAGCTATTCCAATTGATTATAGAAATAACACGGCTGCCACTCCCACAACAGGGCAATGGCTCAGTCACTTAGGTGGAAATTGTTTACCGACTCACCATTTTTGGTACAGCCACTCATACATTCCAATACTACTTGCTTTTTCTCGCCTGGCTATAATAATACCTGGGATTTGGATGTAGGGACTATGACCTTTAGTAATTGCTCTGAAACATTCAATGCTTCACAGCCATTGTGCCCCCCTAATGGTACTGTGTTCGTTTGTGGAAGTAACCAGGACTTTACTCAACTTCCAGTGAACTGGACTGGACTATGCGTTCTGGCCGCTCTACTCCCAGATGTAGACATCATCCCAGGAGATGAGCCTGTTCCTATACCAACTATTGATCACATTGCAGGATGGGATAAACTTGCCGTCACTCTTATCCCTTTACTTGCAGGGCTTGGAATAACTACAGCAGTGGCCTCGGGTACTGCTGGCTTGGGGGGTCTCTCTTGCTCAATATACTAAATTGTCCAAACAGTTAATCTCTGATGTACAATTATTCTCTAGCACTATACAAGACCTCCAAGATCAGGTAGATTCCTTAGCAGAGGTGGTCCTGCAAAATAGGAGAGGCTTAGACCTGCCGACTGCTGAGCAGGGAGGCATTTGCTTGGCTTTACAGGAGAGGTGCTGCTCCTACGCTAATAAGTCAGGAATTGTGAAGAACAAGATCAAACAACTGCAAGAAGATCTGGAAAAACGGCGTGCTGAACTCCAATCCAACTTCCTCTGGACAGGCTTACATGGCTGGGTCCCTTATCTACTCCCCTACTTGGCCCCCTTCTTCTCTTCCTTATGGTACTCGCCTTTGGCCCTTGCATTTTCAACAGGCTTATGCAATTCATACAAAGCCGTTTAGAGGCAGTGCAATTGATGAATGTTCAAGCGCAGTATCAAAGGCTAGCCACTAGCCCTAGGGAAGATTATGATAATGCTGCCAGATATGATGATGTTGCCAGGTTAATCCCAGAGACCCCTTGAGCCAACGACGGGTAAGACCCCGGATCTGCTGGGGCAACCTAAGACAGGCTCATGATGAGGCTCCACCCCCTATCCCCCTCAGTGCAGTTGAGGCCCTGTGGAGTATTCAATGACAGGTAAGATCCTGGATGTACCGGGACAACCTAAGACAGGAGCTCCACCTACCAACTAGGTCCCAGGGAAGATAACAAAACAAAAAGGGGGAATTATGGGGGAAACACCCTATAATGGCGACAGCAATGGTGACAGCGCCCTCGTGGCAACCTCCTTCCCTTACGTGACGCTGCCTGACTCACTGCCTAGGATTGGCTAGTAGTAGTTCCGTGAGACTCTTGCCTGCGTGAACACCCCATGCCTTGCAGACCCTCAATCTGATTGGATCTCGCTGCATCCTCACCCTACATAAAAGCCGTGTAACTTCCTTTAATAAACGAGTTCCTGCTTTGACAGACCTCCCGGCTCTGGTGTGGTTCCTTGGCCGCCGACACTCATCATCCTGCTCGACCCCGTATTCTCCTCTGGTGGGTCCTGAGGAGATACACCAAACCTTGTTGCTCAGCAGGGAGCAACACTAGAGTAGTGGCCAACCACCATAAGTACTGCACAAATCTTTGTTCTTAAAATTCACTAAGCTTGGAATTTTGTTGAATCTGTAATGCAGATATTTTCAGAAACAGAATTCGGTTATTCAAGCTGGAGTCTCAGTCAGAACTTCCTCTCTTCACCACAGCATTGTGATTCCTATTTTCTGTGCATTCACTCAAAGGGAAGTTTTTCCTGTACCATTAGTGTCTGGTAGAGAGTACCTCCAAGGCATGGTTCAATGAAAGAGAGGATGGATGGATGGATGGATGGATGGATGGATGGATGGATGGATGGGAATCAGTGATGGCAGAGAAGAGAATTCAATAAAATAAACTCCTTTAATGAAAAATCAGGTTGGGTAGGTGGGAAGGCTGCCCTGAAACCCTGCCTCAGAAGCTCTGTTCCAGCTTCCAGAAACCTCTGTTTGCCACTGGGGTTTCTGGGGCCTGGAACTCATATCCGCAGTGAGACTGGTATAGAGGGGATGCTGCTCCTTGGACAGCAGCCTGTAGCCCGCTGAGTTGATGCCACTGTGTCACCACCTTTGGTGGATCCAGGCCAGAAGACCAGACCTGAGGGTGGTGAGGGGCAGCCATGGGAGCCCAGGCTTCAGGGAGCCCACAGCCAACCACCACGCCTCCAACACTGACTCATCTGCAGGAACTCTGCTTTTGGCTAGGCTCCTGCCCCTCCTCCAGCATGTGGTAGCAGCCAAAGCGTAGGTGGGGCTGTGACAGGAGCATCCCACTTAGTTTTTCCCTTTGAGGGACAGGAGGAAGGGCAGGAGATCATACATTTGTCTCATCTGACACCATCCCTATGCCACAGCCAAGGCCCCTAATCAGGGTGGCCATGTCTCCCCAATCAAGGGATTCCTGTGTCCCCACATGGGTGGGACCCTCAGCCCCCTCACCTGGTAACAATTTCATCCTTGTCATCCCAGTTCCAAAATGCATTGCAGAAGCCATTTATCCTCAGGTAGTGAACCGGGCATGAGCAAACACCCCTCTAACAGCCTCAGTAGGGCAGCCTAGAGAGGCAGAGAGTTGGAAGCACAAGGAATTTCAGGCCACAGAGCCCTTGCTGTCCTGAACCTCCAAGGTCCACATCTGGGTCAGCCCTTCTCCACTTTTCCATGATAGCCTCTCCCCTGTCCCCTGTGTTTGTCTCTGTTCATCTCCTCTTGAAGCCTGGTGTTAGCTTCCCTCTAACCCCTGGAATATCTTCATTCCCTGAATTATCTGACTGGTACCTCTTGTGGACCCTCTTGATGAACTTTTTCCTCTGATCCTTAAAATAGCCCTTTCCAGCCAGGTGTGGTGGTGTATGCCTGTAATCCCAGCTGTTTGGGAGGCTGAGGCAGGAGGATCACAACTTCAAAGCCAGTCTCAGCAACTTAGTGAGGCCCTAAGCAACTCAGTGAGACCCTGTCTCTAAATAAAATACAAAATAGGGCTGGGGATGTGGCTCAGTGGTGCAGTGCCCCTGGGTTCAATCCCCAGTACCAAAAAAAACAAAAACAAAAACAAAATAGCCCCTTCATTGCCCCTAGTTAGACCGTCCTCTCATATTCTCCTCTGACTTCTATAACAACCCTTTCTTCTCATCACTTTATTAAGCAGATCTTCTGACCACTCTTCAATCATTGCCCCACCCCCCTTTTACACCCATGTCCAAGGGGAAGGTTCTTCACTATCTACAAAGAGTTTCCCAGGTCCGTCCCTTAGTTCTCCCTTAGTTCTAGGGAACAGGACATAGACCAGTGGTCTCTCTGTACCTCCTGGTGGGGAGGGTAAGCTACAAGGAAAGGTGGGGACAGCAGTCCTTCACAGTAGGTCCCTTTGTTTATGTACCTATAATTGAACTTGTTGATGGCCACAGACACCAACAGTAGGGAAGATGTCACAGGTATAGATGTTGTGGTCATCCTCTGGGAGTAAGTTCATATCATGGAAGAAGACACAGTCCCAGTTCTCCTCCCACACGGCCTCCCAGAACCCATATTGCATAGCTTGCCCAGGTTGAAGCAGTATGGTTTACCTGGGGTGACAGAGATGCTTGGAGCTGCCCTCACCATCAGGCAGTAGTCTATTCTTCCACCTGCCAAGCTGGTCCTCTCTGGCCTTCTAAAGACCTGCTTTCTCACCTGGAATACTTTCCCATTTCTACTGTGTTTCTGGAAACCCCAGAGCAAACCAGGAAGATGCAGTTCAAAAGTTACTCTCCTGGGAAACTTATCGGATCCCACCCCTATCCCAGTCAGTCAGTCTGTCACTTGAGCCTCTCAGCTTTCCTTTGGCCATCTTCAAGGTTCCATAATTTTCAAGGGACCATCTGAAGGAGGCAGAGGTTAGGGGTGATAAGGGACTTGTGTCTTGGTTTCTGTTTCCTGCTAAACAAAGACTAGATCTGAGGCCCAGGAACCACCACAGCGTTCAACCCTCCGCCATCATTTCCTCCATCCTCATCACCTCCTTAATCATTACAGTGATGAGCACCTCCATCACTGTCATTTATATCATGTTCATCATTTGCACCATCAGAAGTATAACCACTGTCATCAACTTTACCACTGTCACCATACTCACTCCCATCAACATCATCAACATCACCATCTCCATCACCATCTGCAGTATGGCACTCCCACAAGCCAAGGAGTGCCAAGGATTGTCGGCAACCCTGAAGCTAGGAGAGGGGCATACGATGGTTCTTCCCTCAAGAGCTCCAGGAGCAGCCCTTGCCAACACCTTGATTTCAGAATTCTGGTCTCCAGAATAGCAAGAGAATAAAATTCTGTTGTTTTAAGCCACCCAGTTTGTGATACTTTGAGGAGTCCTGGGAAACTACTATGGCAGTCCAGGGGGCTGTAGGTCATCCATGTGGACTTCAGAATGCCCATATTGCTTTTCCTGCCACCTCTCAATACCTCCTCTGTCATTCTGTCTCACCCTCATTCCTGATTATATGTGCTCCTTCAGGCCTCATCCTGGCTCCCACGTCTCACTGTTCTTCACTGTGCTCTAGTAAGCTCATTGCCTGCGGTGATGTACAAAGAAGCCACTGAGGTATATGCTCCATAGGCTGCGGAAGGTAAAATCCTTGAGTGCACACTCAGGATTGTTCATGCTTGTGGAGGAAACTCCCAAGTGACCTGCCCTGCCGATGGCCATTGCCCCAGGTTAGCTTTGGTCATCCTCCCCTCTCCCACCTCCCTTTGGTAAACTGTGTGATTCCTGGTTGGACCATCCTTACAGACTATCATGTTACACTACCAGTTCTTTGTTCTCAGACTCCCCTTGTCTATAAAAGTACTGTAATTCCTTAATAAATTTGAGACTGGTAACTAGTACTCATTCTCCTGGGGTTGTAGCTCTGTCACCTTACCCCCTTCAGAAGGGAAAAGACCCCACAGGTTGAGGCCTAGCCAGATGGCTACTACAATTGCCTGTTCCTTTTCTCCCTGTTGACCCATGGTCCTAAATCTGCCTACTGAGTTCCCAATTGTTTCCTTCCAGATGCTTCTCAGATCCCCTCACTCTCACTATCTTACTTCCCTCTCATTCAGGACCCAAGACACCCATTCCTTTCTGTTCCAGTTTTTTTTCAGATGTCCACAACAGTATCTCACCCTCTTTACATATGAAGATGTATTCACCTTCTTTACATGTGAATTTGACATTCCTCCTACTGAGAGGTGAGTCTGTGTCCATAACACCTGAAGGTAGGTTGGCTTTTGTCACTGTTTGAATGTAGTATGGCAGAAATGACATTTCAGAGGCTAGATCACAAAAAGCTATGTATCTTCTGCCACGTTCGTGCAAATAATTGCTCTTGAAGCCTTCAGCTGCCATGTAAGAAGTCTTCATTCTAAGTCCACCGTGCTTCCAGGAAGCCCAAACTAGCCCATATGATGAGACTGCATGGAGAGGCCCTGAGTGAGCAAGATCAATGTGAAGAGGGAGGTGCTTAGCCAGCTCCCAGGGCTTCAGCCCACTGCCATTCCAGCTGCAGTCCCATCTCATCAACCACATGGAAAACCTGTACCATAGCCAGCCAGCTGAGCCCTTCCCAAATTCCTGACCTACATAAACTTTGAGAATAATGGTTGCTCAAGGACAATAGTTTTGGAGTGATTTGGTTGTGATACAGCTACAGATAACCACAATGGTGGTCCACAGCCACCAGATCCACTGCTTTCTGCCTCCAGGCTCCGCCCAACTCCCAAGGATTCCCACTATCTCCCCATAGCCTGGGATGGAGCTAGGGGCATGGAAGGCCACCCCACACGTACTGATGTGGGGTGAGATGATGGGGCAGTTTGGCAGATCCTCCTCACTGTTGTCCACAGGGTGGCTCTGGCTGAGGGTGGAGTAGACATCCCGGTGAGAGACTCCTGGAGGGGAGACCAAAAGGGGCAACTCGTCCCTCACCTCTGGCCTGTCTTTTATTAGGAGGCGCAGAAAAGAGGTGAAGTCATGGTGGTGATAGTTTCGGTAGAAGACTGCCCCGATGAGCAGCAGCTATATGCCCATCATGATAACAGGAGCCCCCTCTGCTGTTCCATTCTGGGAAGGGAAGCAGGTCATCACTCCTCCCACACTGCAAGCCTCCCACTTTTGCCTATGCTCCCCTGGGGCTCTGTCATAGCCCCCTGCACCCTGTGCGGCTTCATGCTGGTTCTGATGACCACTCTGGAGCCAGAACTGAAGGATATGAATAGATACCCAAATGAGCCTGTCAAAAGGCACAGCACAAGCCAGGCCAGTGGCACATGACTGCAATCCCAGCAGCTCGGCAGGCTGAGGCAGGAGGATGGTGAGCCAGCCTCAGCAACTTAGCCAGACCCTGTGTCTAAATAAAATACATTCAAACTACTGTAAACCCACATTTTCCAAGTGACATGGTGCTGTTTCACTTAATTAGAAAATATATTCTCATGTGTGGAAGCTCTGTCTGGCTGCAACAGTGACCTCTCCATCGCCTAGGAGACCACTGTGATCTGTGAGACCCTCCAGTGAGCTGGACTGCCCAGCAGCCCCTTCTCTTCAGCAGGTTCCTAACATGGTCTTTTCAGAGTCAGACCAAAGGAGCCAGTGGTGAGAGGGGAGAACGCTGGAAAGGTCAAGCAGAGGGGCCTCTGCCTGACCCAAGCAACACAGGGTAGACTCTCTGGGGCCACCTTATCCAGAAAGCACACAGCAGAGGAGGTAGAGTGGGTAGTCAACTATCCAGAACCCATTATGGTTTGGATATAAGGTGCCCCTGAAAAGCTCACGTGTCAATGAAATCTTCCAACTGAGAGCTGTGACCTCCTCAGGCCATCCTAGTGAGAATGGACTGGGCAGTGGCTGGGGATGTGGCTGAAGGAAGCAGGCCACTGGGGCAAGCTCTGGAAGGGCTCACCTTGTATTGTATTTGGGGAAACAATTCTGAACAATGACTAAAAATGAACTTTAGATTGTCTGAGGGTTTGAAACTTACTTCATTCCTTGTTCAAAAAGGACTAAAAATCAGGCCTGGTCCAGAAAAGGCAGGCATTGCTGATAATGAGGATAAAGTGAGACGAAGATAATACATGTTTATTGTTCTGTGGAGCAATGTGGGTAAGTTTATTTAACAAACCCTTTATAAGGCAGGTGCTACTGTTGTCCTCATTTTCCTGATGAGGAACCTGAGATGGTGCCTGGGAAGTGCAGACCTTAATCTGGCAGCAGCCGGACTAACTGTTCATTAACACATTCCGTCCCATCATCCCAGATGTGGCTTAATAAGAACTTAGTATAGCATGCAATTACATAAAAACTTCAAGTGTATAATAACTACGTAATAATGATTAGATTATAATAAAGTTCACATTGCTTAATTGCATAAGCTCTGGATTACGATTTAAAACCGCTTTTAATGCACCCGTGTCAATTTAATTGAAATATTTGCAGAACTGCGTCTGGACTTAGTGGGTTAAGTGCTGTCGTTCCCCCCACGTCCAGGCTTGCAGCACATCTACCTCTGTGCTGGCACCTTCACATTTACCATCCTACCTCCTGACCAAGCCCCGTACACCTGTTTCCCAGAGGACAGGATTTAGGGCAATGACCCTCTCCCACCCCCAGACCAGAGCTCAACCCTCAAAAGTGACAGCAGAACAGTCCATATCACCCGTCACCATCAATCTTCATCAGGGGCCTCACCAGGACAAGATCTCAGAATACACAGAAGACGGGGCACCCTGGGGGCAAGAAGGAGATTGAGGGCTTGGACTT
>JAJEJO010025159.1:0-12726 GCA_020662805.1 Glaucomys volans
GCGTCCCGGTTCCATCTCCCTTGCTATCTGCACATGTCGTCCAGACTCCCGTCCTCCAGGGTGGGCACTGCCCACCCCTGGGGAACAGAGCACACCTTCCCCTTTGTGCCCACAGCCCTGTCCTTGGAGCCATGGTGCCTTTCCTGGGAGCCTCTGATTGAGGGCCTGGGTCCACATGCCCAACAGCCCTGCCCCGGGGGCCTATGTGGGAGCCAGTACTGCTGACCGGGGGCACCTGCCTCTCCACTGTGCCTCTTCCAGAGCCGCTAAGATCCTCCTGATTTCTTCGTGGCGTCGCCTGATTGCCGTGACCCCCTGATTACGTTCTTCTCTGGAAGCCAATAGCTTCCACGTGGCATGGGACAGAGCAGGACCCAGCGGCTCCCCGTTGGTGTGTGGCTACGTGACTGTGCGTGTGCGTCAGGGCGAGTGCATGTGCGGGGTGTGGCTGGGGAAGTGCGTGTGCAGGTGTGTCATTGTGTGCATGGTGTGCGGCTACGAACGTGGCTGAGCAGGGCTGGTGTGGGTAGAAGGGCTGTGTGAGACCCAGTGTGTGTGGTTGGCTGTGATCTGTGTGTCTGTGTGAGACTGAGTGTGAACGAGCCTGGGTCTGGGTCACTACGTCCACTCAGTGCAGACCTGGTGGCCTCCTGGCCCAGGGCTTACTGCCTGTGACAGCAGGTGTGTGCTTGCATTTCCTGATGTCCAGGCAGGGTGGCAAGAGGGGAGAGGGCTTGGGACAAGGGCAACATGAACAACCTCAGCCCTCCGGGGTCACTCAGCGTCCTCGTTGGCAGCCACAGGGCAGTGCTTGGGTGTGAGGGAGGTTCTAGATGGCAGATGGCCCACGCCGAGGGCAGAGGCGGCCGCCAGCTACAGATCCCATCCTGCGAACCTGTCAGTGCGTGAGGGCCAGCAGGGAGCAGCGTGGCTGCCTCTGGGCTCATTGCAGCTGCCGTCCACCCTGCCCCACCTCCTCCCTCCGCCTGAGGTGGCATTCGGCAGTGAGGGTGCTGCCGCTCACCGGGGAGCCCGCCGCTGGGCCTGCCCCCTCTGCTGATGCGCCCAGCACGTCTGTGTGGCAGGCTGGGTGCTGGGCGCGCCTTCTGCCTGGACCTGTGGACTCCCTCGCGAGGGAGCAGCTGACGGCCAGCTCCTCGCCGGGCACTGTGTGGGCAGGGCACGCTCTGGGGCTGGTCAGGATCCCCAGCCCCACGTCCCTGACACCTTCCTGTCGTCAGGCCAGGGATCAGAGAGCAGAACCTGGAGATGGGCCTGTGCGGAGTCCCACCAACAGGACCCACTCCCGCAGCGAGTGCCTAACCTACCACGATGGCGGGGTGGAGGGCGCCTCCCGCCCCGCTGCACTGAGCACACCATGGCTCTCAGAAGCCCCCCACAGACACCCCAGGTGAGTCCTAGGATGCACAGCAGGGCACGGAGCGGGTGCTGCCCGCTGAGAGCCGTGGCCCTGGGCCGAGGGGGCCGCTCGGCTTTGTGCTCCCAGGACTGAGACGCAGGCATCCTCCACAATATGGGGACAATCCTAGAAGCAGAATTTAAAGAGAGAGAAAATGGCCAACAGCCAGTCGGGAGTGGACGAGGCTACTTGGGACCCCACCGTGCCCTGTTCACGAGAGCCGCAGTGCCTCAGGTGCTGGGAGACCCCGGGTTCACGGGACAGTCCAGTGCGCTCTATGCGCCTCGCTGGCCTCAGCCTGGACTGCGTCTGGTCCAGGGACGGCCTCTCCCTCCCTCCCTCTGCTCCCTGGGCTGAAGCCTGGGGTCAGCACCCCCACGGCTGGGCTTCTCTTCCTACGGCCCCGTCCTGGGCCTTCAGGGCGGCCTGGCCTTCAGGGCGCGGAACCGCAGGTGCACTTGGATCAGCCCGCAGATCTCGAACACGGCTGTAGACAGCTGTGCGCGGGCCCCTTTGTGTGCGGGGCTGCTAAGCCGCACCCTGAGCCTCCGACACGCGCGGCCCCTGGAGTCATCGCGGTGCAGCTCAGCCAGGCGCCTGGCCAGCTGGCCGTCTGTGGGTCACAGACCCAGGCTCTGTGATTTCCCAGGCGAGGGAGACCCTAGGGCCTGGGCGCTGTACCGCGGGCCTCACGTGGCCCTCCCTGCGGCTGCAGGGGCAGCTCCTCCTGCCTGTCCAACCTCACAGAGGCACGGGCACCCGCCCCCTAACCCTGCGCCAGTCCCCCAGTCCCTGAGGGCCCTGCAGAGGGCCTGGACAGTGCCGAGTGTGGTCACGGTCCTCCTGGAAAGAGGTGGGCGTCCTGAATCAAACACACCCACCAATGGGCCCGAGAGTGAGCCGTGGCACCTCCTCGGGAAAGGGAGGCGTGGCGACTGCATCAGGCCAGTCGGTCCCTGCCCACCTCTCACATCAAGCCCTGTGAACATCGTTACGACAGTGACAACGAGACGTCCCCTGTAAAATTAGATGTCACTCTCGATAGCACAAAATCTGAAACACCACCGTCCCACGTCCACACCAACACTTTATACAGAAATTAAGCTCTCCCTGTTTACTGAGAGGACAATGTAGCCTTCAAATGTGTGAGAACCCCTGCTAAGTGAGAAATTAAAGAAGCCGCACTGTGAGGCCTAATGGCAAGTATGAAATAAAAAGGTGACGTCGCTGGTGATCAGAAGGAATCATAAAACTAAGCACGCAATTAATGCCTTCACAGCACCCGCGCGAGTGTGTGCGATTACGAGGAGACGCCTCTGCAGAGGCTCCCGGCAGAGCCCGCGGGCACCTGAGGCCACCTGTGGGCCTCTGTGGCCAGCCCTGGGGTGCGAGGGCCCGGTGCTGCCCTGAGGCGGACGCGGCGGGCGGGAAGGCAGCCCGTGCCCGGCGGGCAGGAGCTGGAGAAGGCCCGCGCACGGCACGGCTCGCGAGGCCCCTCCCCAAGCGCGCACAGCGAGCGCGGCTCTGTTCTGCTGTCCAAGAAGAGACCTGCTCAGCCCTGAGCGCCTGGACGCCAATGAGGGCAGTCGCACCCTCCTCCCAGGCCCCCGCAGGGTGACTGCCTCTGGCTGGGGGTCAGGTCAGCCACGGAGCTGCGTGGGCAGGAGACTCGGAGGCAGGTGCCAAGGCAGAGGGGCTGTCTCCACCAGACAGTCAGGAGGGCTGCCAGGGCCTGTGACTGGGGGCCCCACTCCTCTGGGACAGGGGCTCAGCCCTCTGCCGAAGCTGGCCAGGCCCCCGACTGCAGCCCAGCACCTGTGGGCATCCTGACCCAGGAGGGCCAGGCCAGCAGGGAGCAGACCCAGCTGCCCTGAGGGCAGAGGAGTGGTGCAGGCCCAGCTGGAGAAGGCACCGCAGGCCCCGCACCGAGGGACCGGTTCTGAGTGGCCGTGCAGCCAGTGGGAAGGACTGGCACCCAGGAAGGCCTCAGGAGACTGGCCTGCCAGGGCGGGAATGGTGGAGGAGCCTGATGCTTGATGACCACACATGGCCGTGACTCTGCAGCTGCCACAAGACCTCGTTACTGTTCCAACGGCCTGGGCCACATGCACATCGGCCCCCAGGAGCACTGACGGCTGACGGGGTGACGCTGGGGTCCAGAGACGGCGGGGGCAGGAGCTGGCACGCACTGGGCCGCCGCCCGCCCTGCACGGGCAGGTTCCAGCTGCCATCCTGCTGGGGCTGGACACAGGTCGTCTCGCCCTGCTCCGAGGGGATCGGCTGGTGATGCCTGCCCGCCCTCCTGGGACGGCATCCGCAGGCAGGCAGGCCGGCAGGTGTGGCGCCAGACGCCAGTCCTGGCCTCTCTCTTCAAGATCCGCGAGGAGAACAGGGCGTTTGCTTGGTTTTGTCACGTGGACGGTTCAGTACCCATGCAAAGGTGCAGATGCAGGTGAGGGAAGAGCCCTGGCCTGTGCTAAGAGAAGGCTGAGGTCTGCTGCACAGGCCGGGAGAGCCCGGGCTCTGCAGAGGGGCAGCCGCAGGGAGGAGCACCCAGGAACGGCAGCTCACAGGAGGCAGAGCCAAGAGGTCAGTGCCAGGAGCAGAGGCCAGGAGCAGAGGCCAGCGACGTCAAGGATGGCGCACAGGTTGGGGGGAGAGGGACGGTGCATTCGCCCTGTGCAGAGGAGGGAAAATAAAAGTGGACCCAGCTTCCCACTAAGACGCCTACAGATTAACCCTCGGCAGATCGGAGCCTGAGTGCAAGAAAACCATGGATGTTTCAAAGGAAATATCTCTACATCCCTCTGAACTCCAGGTAGAAAAGGCTTCTTCCAACCTTCCCTCAGAAAACTCAGACCACCAGGGCAGACGGACCCGACTGGGACTGGTGACGGGCAGGGGCTCCTCCCTGGCTCACCAAGCCCGGGGGTGCGCGGTGCCCTCTGAGAGCCATGCCCGCAGGGTGAGGGTGGCTAGGGCAGGGCAGGGAGGCTCCAGCTCCTGGAGGCACAGCTGGCCTGGACAGAGGCCCCAGTCTCCTCAAAGATGCAGCCCGAGTCTGGTCACAGCACAGGGAAGGTGGGAAGCTGACCTGAAGTCAGGGACCTCCTTCTGCCACACAGGACAGCTGTCCCCACCACACAGGAGGCGCTGAGAGCAGCAGAGAGCCAGGAGCTCTGGGGGCTGGGCCACAGGGAGGGACTCCCGGTGTGGACTCAGTGGCCGTCAGTGACTGCCCAGAGTGGCCGAGAAACTCCCCGGACAGCCCCATCAGCCCTGTACAGGGCTGCACGGCAGGTCTGTCCCCGATTGCTGGCGTGGACGGTAGCTCTCGATGGACAGGTGCTGGCCTGCCGGATGGTCACTGTTGCACTCCCCAAAGCCACTCACCCTCTGACCCAGATCCCAGGGTCCAGCCACTATTCGGGAAGGCCTTCCAGGGGTCGAGGCACCTTAAACTTTCCTGTTGTAGTTTATACCACTTTCCACTCAAACATCTCTGGTTAAATAAAACCATCAGATCCAACTTCCTTGAGAACGTTCTCTGGGAGGGGAAAATTCTTCATGAACAGAGACCACACTGCTCTGTCCACACGGGAACAGCGTTCCGGCTCCACTCCCACGAGGTCTGGAAAACCCAGAGAGGGAGAAGCCCGAGGCAGCCCGCCTGCCATCTCCACCCTACCTACGGCTCTGGGGCTCAGAGGGGGTCTGACGTGCTGCAGGAGCCTGGGGGCGGCGCTGACGGACGGCGCGGCTGAGACTGTCTCCTCTGCCCCCAGCTCAGCGTGGACCCCCTCTGGCAAGCCCTGCAGCAAGGGCACCAGGGCCACTGACATGGGACCCACCTCCTGGAGGGACGCGTCGGGTCGCCTGGGCTCCCGTGCAGTGTTGTGAGTCTGAGCTGAGGCTTACCTGGGGGACTCCGCCCATGCCCAGGTGTGGGGAAGGGGGAGGCACGGAGGGGACGCCCCAGATCCAGCCTCTCAGACCAAGACCCCGGCCAGCCCTAGACGGGGGCCTGCAGGGTGAGGGGAGGGTGCAGAAAGCAGCCCAAGCCCACCATGAGCACGAGTGGCCAGGCGCCTGCTTGTCCCACTGCGGAGGGCTCTTCAGCAGGGCCTGCCTGCCCTGCCCACCTGGCCCTTGGGCCCGCCCTGGCGGTGGTGAGCGCTTGCTCAGTAAGCAGCACACGAAGTCTTAGCAAGGATGTCGGCTGCGGGTCTGAATCATCCCTGAGCTTCTCAAATCCCCGACAGACCCTGAAAACCCAGACAGCTCTCGGATGAAAACGCGCCTTCGGGTTTCGCTACAAACGCACATTGACAGAAGGCCCTGAGGCCCACGGACACTCCAGCCCTGGACGCCTGCCGAGTGCCAGCCGTGTGCTGCCTGAGGTTCCCCAATCACTGCAGCCAAGGGTCCCTGTGTCCCTAAGAGCAGGTGGATCATCCGGCGGGGGCCACAGGTGGCTGTGCCCTAGGGAGGCCCTGTGGACTCCCACAGGTGACACAGCCTCCGCAGAGGCAGAGGTCAGCGCCTCTGAAAGGCTTGCAGCCAGAGCCCACAGGTCCTCCACTTCCCAGCTCTCGAGCCCAGCGTGGGCAAGCCTGCCCATCAGCAGTGCGACGGGCCCCTCCCAGGCCAGGGCCTGGCGCCTGCAGGAAGGGACGCTCTCCCCGCAGACCCTCCTGCTGCCACAGTGACTCGCAGAACCTGCCCCGGCCCTCAGACCGTGGCCTCCCTGAAGCTGGGCGGCTGGGCGAGACCTGGGGCCCAGGTCACCTTAGCCCCCCGGGGGAGGAAAACACTCCACACAAAATTCTTGGTGTTCAATTTCTTAAAAGGTGCTGCCAACGCGTGCAGACCCTAAAACACACTAAACTGCCTCAGGGTCACAGCCAAGGGCACCAAGGAAACTCCTATTTCTGAAGGAGTTATTTTGTTAGAAGCTCTGACTGGACTCTGCCCACGCCTATCATCTCAGTAATGCAGGAGGCTGAGGCAGGAGGATTGCCCAAGGCCAGTCTCCCCAGCTTAGAGAGACCTGGCTCAAAAAAACAAACAAACAAAACACCTCCGTGTTTCAGCGGCCCTGGCTCAACCCCGACATCCAAGGGAGGAAGTCCTGCAATGCCAGGCAGCTCTACTGCGTGCGCTCCGCCAGAAGCCACCGGAATGTTTAAGAGTCCATGTGTGTTTCTGTTGAGGACAAGTGTCAAGCACCACTTGTAAAAGAGCAGAAGGACGCACAGCTGTGCACAGACGATTCCACTAACAAGACTCCGCTGCCAGGCCAGAGGCAGGCCCGGGACTCTGACTGAAGCCTCTAGACCCAGCCTCCCCACCAGGTCACCTTTTACATTAGGCGTTTGAGCAAGCTGATCTTAAAAGCGAGTTCGGGGGGACGCGGGGTGTCTAAGAAGAGTGGTCCCTGTTTCGTGTTTTCCCTCTGGCGTCCTCCGGGATCGAGCCCCAGTGGTGAGCACCATGGCCATCCACGGGACACGCTCTCCCCCCCTCCCATGGAGGAGCTGCCATCACCGCTGTCCTTGAGGTCCCAGTAGCAGGCCTGGCAGGGGCCCAGGTCCCTGTTTCCCTCAGATGCTGGGACGCAGGGCAGCGGTCTCGCCCTCTCCTCGCCCGCCCACCAGGGGGCGCTGGAGCCCCCGCCCCAGGCTGCAGGTGGCCCGGGGAACCAGAAGAGTAACGTGCCCTGGCCACTGGCAGGCACGGGGCAGCCTGTGTCCACTATTCCAGGAGCAACCCATCACCAGCACCAGCAGGCCGCAAGGAGCTGAGGTGGCCCCAGTGGGTGGAGGCAGCCTTCAGGGCCTCCCGCGCCACAGCCCCACACAGAGGAGCCCGGCCAGGGGAGCCGGCCTGGGCTCAGGACAGGGGTGCTGCTGGGCACTGCTGGGCACTGCTGGGCACTGCTGGGCACTGCTGGGTGCTGCTGGCTGTGGCTCTGTAACAGGGTCGACCTCTCGCTTCAACGTGGCCCTGGCTGCTGTGCCGCTGAGACTTAAAGAGGAGATGCTTCTTTCCTCCCTGCTCCTCCCTAATCTCAGGGAGCAGGACTACCTTTCCTCCCCTCCTAGGCAGAGTCACCTGTCCTTGAGCAACACCCCCCACCGGACCCACATCATCGACTCAGGATGGCACCAGAAGACCTTGGAAATGACCGTCCACCTTCCACACGAGCAAGTGAGTCGCAACTCAAACAACAGGCGAGCGTGGCCTCTGAGTGGCCTTCTGAAAGCCCTCTGCTCCCTTGGAGGCAGAACACAGCCTCCGGGACAGCCCCCTCTCTGCCTCCCCTCGGCCAGCGTAGCAATAAACCTTTTTCCTTTTCTGTCCTCATTATTGGATCGGCATCGGGAACAAGGACCAAACTTTTGGTAGCAGCTCCATCCCAAATGCCTCGGCTCACAGTGACCTTTGTGTCTGACCTTGTTGAACCCTGAGGCGGGAAGTCCTGGCCAAGACACCCTGAGCCCCTTCCCAGCCAAGGGGAGTGGGCCGCCCTTCGTCCAGGCTGCCGGTTTCCCGACGTCCTGTATCAGAAAGGCCAGGAAGACCAGGCCGAGCCAGAGGAGGCAGAAGGAACTGTGCTGGGAAATCCCGGCAGGATGAGACGGGGTTCACCCACAGGAGCTCGCAGGGCCTGCCCCCCGCGGATGCCTCCCTGCGCTGCCTGCCGTGGAACTGAGCCCCTCGAATCCACATGTTGAACCCTGGACACGTCCAGTCCTGCAGCTGGACCCTGGTGTGCTGCACGTGTGGCCTAGTTGGACACAGAGCTTCGGGGACCTCACAGGTCGGCTAAAACGAGACCATCAGAACAGGCTCAGCAGCCCTGTGGGGTCTCTCAGGCATCTGAACCCAGGGACACAGAGGGCCACATGGCCGTGCCTCCATCCCACCCTCCAGCCTCCGGACCACCAGAGGACAGGCTCTGCTGTCCAGGGGACCAGGTCCAGAGGGCCATGCCCTCAGCCCTGGTGCTGATACTGCTCCCTCTCCTGCCACGCTGACCTGGGCAGGCTGGACTGGGCGAGCAGGTGACCCAGCAGCAGGAGGACAGGAGCAGCGGGCAGCACACGGGCCTGGGGTCAGGAGGCTGGCCACTAGCTCAGCTCAGGGCCCGTCTGCATCACCCCTTCCCCGTACCCTCTCCACACCCACATCTCGAGCTCACCATGGTCCCAGGCCAGCACTGCAGGAAGGAGGCGGGAGGCGGGCGTGGGACCATGGTGAGCTCGAGATGTGGGTGTGGAGAGGCTTTGCTCTCTGTGCAAAGCTGAAGGGGTGCCTCTTCAACCCACCTCGGGAGCCGGGGTGGGGGCAGTGGGACCAGCTCGCAGGGGTCTGAAGGAGGGAGGAAGCCCGGGGGAGTGTCTCTGGGGCTGGGAGGTGGCCGCGAGGCGCGACGGCCCAGGCCTGGCCCTGCAGCACTGCAGGGAGCCTCCTGCGCGAGCTTGGGGGGGGGGGGGCAACGGCTGCAGCTGCCATGGAGGACAGGGGCTCTGATGTGGCTGCGTGGACACTGCTGCTCCCAGGCAGTGACCCCTCATGTTGGGACCGGGGGAGAGGGCTGAGGAAAGAGCTGCGTGTTGGGCTGGCCGGGGCAGCCGCAGCACCTCGGGCCCAGGAGTGGTGCTGGAGTGGCTGCAGCCCTGCAGTGGCTCGGCTCGGGGAGGCTGGGCATGCCTCCCAGGACTGCTGGCAGGCTGCTGACCTGCCTGGTGTCCACGGAAGAACGGGACTTATCTTGAGTGTGGTCATTGGACCACACAAGAGCCCCAGGGGTGTCTGCTCAGGACAGCCAGGTTTGATGCCCGCCTGAGGCCAGGGCCCATTTGAGAGCCCAGGAAGACCTACGTGGGCTCGGCAAGGCCACTCAGCACCCTGCTGCGCCGACCGTCCAGCCAGGGCCCTGGGCCCTGGGCTAGACTCAGATGCCTGTGCCTGCTTCCCAGGTCACCTAACAGTGATTCTGCTGACGAATGACGATTATTCAAATACCCACTCCCAACGACCTCACTGCGCACATCTCTGGAGGACTCCTGACTACAGCAGTGGCCTTGAGAAGCTGCTTCAGGGGCCTGTGGCATGGAGCCCAAGGGACTCGGGCCAATGGGGTCCCTCCCAAGTGGCCGCAAAGGGTGACAGCAGTTTGCAGATTCCGTTGATGTGAAGAGCCTCCATTTGGATCGACCCACACCATTTGCTCTGATTGACCCCAGGCAGGAGCTCCCCTTGGAGTGTGACCCTGCTTGGAGACAGGGCCCTGCAGGGAGAGTGTTAGACAAGGTTGTCCTGGAGCAGGGAGCTCCCTGGAGTCCTGGGCAAGCCAGGGGACAGCACCAGTGCTGAGGCAGCCTCTGCCTGGCCTGGGATTTCTGCACTGCGAAAGGTCATGGGTGGAGAAGAGGGGGAGGCAGGAGCTGGAGGCTGAGTGGCTGCCCACAGAACCACCATGCCAAGCCCACGACCAGAACAAGTCACTGCCACCCAAACTGAGCCAGGGATTTAGGATAGGGAGAGAGAAATACAGAATCTCAAGCCATTGAGATGCAGACTCCAGCCATAGATGCAGAAAGCACAGCTGTGACCTTAGGCCCCTCCGATGGCCCGAGCCCGCGGCCTACACCCTTGCAGAATGAGGGGAACACGCAGGCGCAGGAAAACTGGCATGGCGCGGCGAGCTCCACCTGAGTCCACCCCACCCTGGCCACCCGGCACGGCCCTCCTATAAATAATGGACCCAGCACAGCTCGGGGCCGTCACTCTCAGGACAACAGCATTCTCCCGCGAATGTGGATCCACTTCCTAAACCACACTGTCTGCCTTTGCCTGGCTCCGCTGAAGCTCTCATCCCGAGTGCCGCAACCCTGCTGGCCCAGAGGAGCGTTCCGCCTTCTCCACCGGGCACTCCTCGGACCCTTCTCTAGGGACTTCTCTTCTCCCGTGACAAAACAACACGCTGTTGCTTCTGGCACGTTCTAGGCCTCTCGTGCACCTGTAGGTTCCTTGCAGAAGGCTTCAAGGCAGCTACTCAGAACCTGTACGAATGCACAGGTTTTATTTAGAAGGGGTGGGGATTCAGCCCTGCACCTCACGGGCAACCGCTGGGCCCAGAGTCATGTTTCGTGGTGCTTCCTGTGGATGTGGAGGGCCCCAGGGCTGGAGAAGGACCACATCCACTGTCCGCAGGCCCTCTTGAAGGAGCTGGGCTTCACCTGTCCTCTTGGTCTGGGAACCCAGGCTGGCCCAGCCCTGTATGGACTACAGTTTTGACGAGTGTTGACTGAATTGCTGGTCAGTTCCATGACCCTCCTACCACAACCCACTCCCCAGCAGGTGCTGAGTGGACTGGCCACTGCCCCAGTCCTCTGGTTGCCACCACCCAAGCCACTCTGTTGATCCTGAACCAAGCGTATCTATGTAAAAGTAAGGAACTGCTCTCGCCCACGGAATAATGGTCTAGCCTAACTGTGCCGGCACTTGGAGCAAGTGAGATGCTGAAGCAGAAGGTCAGGTCTTAAAAGGTATCGTTGAAGAACAGAAATGGGATTGCAGTGCGACTGGAAAGGACGCGCTCACAGCACCTGATGAGACGTGCAGACTGGTTCTGACATCCGGGCAGGGAGCAAAGATGAGAGCCCAAGGCTTGGCCACTGGAGGTCAGGAGCACCGAGGTCTGCGAATGCCGGCGGATGCCCTTGGTGGAGGAGGCGTGCAGTGGGGTCAGGGCGCCAGCACAGACTCTGGAGCCACACCGCCCGGGGCCTTGGGTTAGGCATCCCTGCAGAGAGCAGCCGCACTGCGGCCTCTTCTGAAAACACAGAGCTGCTTGTTCATTTCACTCAAACACGGATTTCTCATATGTCATCAGCTTATTTGACTTTGAAGCATTCATTACATTTCTCCACTGGTTCATTAAGTAATTGAAGGCAGGATACATCACCTTTTAACTTTATATCATTCTCTAGTTTAAGGACAGAATCTGGCACCAAATGATCAATAAATATTTTGCATTGTTTTAAATATTTGGAGAGTGAGACCTCTGGTGTGTGCTTGGTTGGTCAAGAACCACATTAGTCAGGATTTCCAGAGCCCAGCACAGCCCTGGGGTTCAGAAAATGCCTTTGAATGAACAGAACTTTAATCCTGATACACTGACCCAACAGAAAGTGGGGGAGAGAGAGAGCGCACCAGCGAGCGAGCGAGCAGGAGTCCCGGGCCTCACGCCCAGTGTCCACACCTCGATAAGGGGAGGTGGGAGCCTGGGTGTCCGTCCATGCTCAGGTCTGCACGTGGCTCCTGGAGCCCTGGCCACTGCTCACAGGAGGTTTGAGAGGCCAGCCTTCCAAGTCGCACCTCCCTTCCTGGCAAGACCAGGGCACAGTGAGGCCCGTAGAGGAGCAGCCTGTCCAAGCAGCACACCACTGGACAGCCCAGGTGACAGGGTGGGCAGCGGGGAGCTGGGACCCAGGGCAACGCCTTCTGACAAACGCCTGGAGTGTGAGCTGAGCTGAGGCTCAGCCCTGGCACACCCAGCCACCTGGTGTTCTAGACCCCTCGGTCTCCAGGGCACGCTCCAGCAATGCCGCAGGAAGGGGTCCTGTGGGGTCGCTGCTCACAGAGCCAGCATGCCGGCCACCCGCTGCCCTGGACGGTTCAGCTCCTCCCAGGGAGCAGGGGAGATGTGCAAAGAGAACCTGGGAGCCACCTTCCCTCCCCTGGGTGGGCTCCTCCAGGCCCAGCCTGAGGCCAGGCCCCGGCCTCCACTTCCAGTTCTGGGTTTGACTGACGGCTGATGCCGCGTTACGCACTGGCCCCGTCAGGGGCTAACTGTCCCTGAGAGTCACAGTGACTCCCTGAACCCAGGACCTCAGCATGTGGCTGTATTTGGAGATGGGCCTCAAACAGCAAGTAAGGTACAGTGAGGTCACGCGGGCTGGCCCTGACACCACTGACATGCCCCTGGGACAAGGGACATCTGGACAGAGGCATGGGCACGTGCAGAGCAGCCAGGACAGATCCCCAGCCCCCCACCTTGAGTGCGGGGACGGACTCCTGGGATTGGACCACCCGAGGCCGGACAATCCCCACTCAGATGATTCCGGACACAGTGGGGCCAGCCCGGAAGCCTTGGAGGGCTCCTCCAGAGCCACAGAGAGAAGCGCGTGCAGCTCTTCTTCAGAATGGCCAGTTCCACAGGACTGTCAGGTTCCTCCTATCTGGGATCTGGCCAGGCCCAAGGCACACAGGGACACTTCCTGCAGGGACATGGG
>JAJEJO010025160.1:0-16168 GCA_020662805.1 Glaucomys volans
TTTATAATTCAATAAGTGCATTCTAATTAGAAGGTGGCAAAAGTAAGTTCATACAGAGATCAATGTCAAAAGGATTTAAAAGGCCAGATCTACGCCAGGGGTTCACAAACTGTAGAGTGCGTCAGAATTCTTTGAGGGCCTGTCCAAAACAGATAGCTGGGCTCCATCCTGGAGTTTCTGAGGCAGTGAGTTTGGGCTGGGGCCCAAGAATTAGCACTCCTTATCTGTTACTATATGAAGCTGATTCTGCTGATTGGGAACCCCACTTTGAGAACTACTGCTCTGGGCAAATATTATTTCCATAGTATTTATGTTGACTGACAGCAGGCCGCGCCATAACCCCAGCTGAACTCACAGGACAAAATACCTTGGGTTAGGTCTTCTTTTTGTAATCAGACCAAGTTAAATTTTCAAGCTTGGCTGCAGAGTGAAATCACCTGTAAACCTTAAAAGATACCAGTTCCTGGGTGACCGCAACCAAAGATTCTGATTTTTTCTTTTAAAATTTTAACTAGGGATTGAAGCCAGGAGTGCTTAACCACTGAGTCACATCTCCAGCTCTTTTTATGTTCTTTTTTTTTTTTTTTTTTTTTTTTTTAGATAGGCTCTTGCTAAATTGCTGAGGCTGGCCTTGAAGTTGCAATCCTCTTGTCTCAGCCTTCTGATTTGCTGGGATTACAGATGTGTGCCACCATGACTGTCCCCAAAGATTCTGATTTGAATGGTTTGAGGAAAGGTCTGTGTTGGTTAGAGCCTCTCTGGGCAAGTCTAGACAGCCAGGATGGTAAGATCATGTTTCCTAAGTCATGGATCAGTGGCAACACTTGGGGAATAGTTAGAAATGCCAATTTTTGGTCCTGATCCACATCACTGGGGTGGGCCCAGCAACCTGTATTCTTTTTAGAACAAGCTGTCTAGGTGAATTGGAGGTGGGTTGACATTAAGGACCACTGGTCTAAAAGAGGATGCTCTAAGTCTGGTGGACTCTGATATGGCATTCACAGAATGGTTCAAATGGTTTGTGCCTCCTTTGCCTCCTGGTTCTAGCTCAGTGGCAAACCTGCAGGAGGAGGGTCTTCAATCAGGTCCCTCTAGGAAACAAGACATCTTCCCTCCCTCTAGGATGCACTGCAGGTGCCCCACAGAACCCACAGCTACCTGCAGGTCCATCTCGGCCAAGCTGATCAGCATCCGTGCTATAAACCTTTGCCAGAAGCCAACAGGAACAAAGCTCATCTTAAACACTCGCTGGATGGTGTTGGCCGTGGGGTGCCGCATGCCATGGGTGTCCAGACCAGGTTTGGATGGAAGAAGATGTGGTAAGAGGTAGCTGAAACACATCAAAAGGACTGGTGACCAGTATGGCCCAAGCTCTGCTGCAGGGCCCTGACCCCCCACAGCCTGGCCTGGGAGTCTGCTTCTCAAAGTGACTCAGGCTGTCCCCATGCCTTCCACACAGGGCCTTTGGAATTCTATTTTTAGAAAGAAAGGGTGGTTTATATGCTGAGAAAAACTGCTCCAGAGGAAAATGGAGATGGCCATAGGGAAGATATTTACCAGAGTTTCTAAGAGAGAGACTAGAATGATGTGAGGGAAGATGTGAAAACATCTGTGGTCATAAAAATGTCAGACACAGCGAATCGGGGTTGATTCTCAGCAAACTGGGTTGCGGTTGGGAAATCACTTAACGTTAACTTTGGTTGGTGGAGGAAAAACAAATACAGCTGCAGAGTTCTAAGGACAATGCAGATACTGGGGTCAGAGTATCGTTTTTTGGGTCTTCAAAGCTATTTATTGTTCTTGGCCAATTGAAACAACACAATTGCCTTAAGAGTTCGAAGGTGGTTGTTTTGTGCAAAAGAGGGACGTTTTATGAGAACACTTATGGTCGTCGTAAAGATGCTGCATCACTGTGTGACCAAGGCATTAATGTCTGTTCTCATTTTAAAACAGCTGAAACCTGGGAGGTCCCCTTAAGAGTGTGCCTGCAAACCAGCATCCTCTGAGTGCTGTGGGGGCAGGTGTGGGGCAGGCACAGGGTGACCAAGGCAGGGGAGTCGTGGGCTGCCCTTTGGGTGTGCAGAAGCTAGAATCTTCTCAACAAACCTTCAGTTTCAGTCCTCTAACAATAAATCTGTTGCATTCCAACAAATGTCTTTAGAACATTTTGGAAAAGACTCCTAAAATTTTATGCAGTTGGCCTTTCGAAGTCATAGGCTCCCTATTTATAGGTTCAACCAACTCAGATTGAAAATGATAATAAAAAGTCTGTACATGTGCAAACTTTTCTTGTTATTATTCCTAAACAATAAAGTATAGCAACTATTTACATAGCTTTTGCATAATATTAGGAGTTATAAGTTATCTAGAGATGATTTAAATTCTATGGGAGGGGGCTGGAGCTCCAGCTCAGTGGCAGAGCGCTTGCCTCTCATGTATGAGGCACTGGGTTCGGTCCTCAGCACTGCATAAAAATAAGCAAAATAATAAATGCTATGGGAGGATGTGCATAAGTTCTATGCAAATATAAGGCCATTCTATATAAAGGGTCTTGAGTATGCATGGATTTTGGTGTCCCCATGAGGTCCTGGTACCCCATGGTATTGAGGGATGACTATTTAAGGAAAATTCTGTGACAGCCTGGTGGCCCAAGCACATAGGTGTAAATCCCAACCCTGACTTACTCGCTCTATGTTGTGAGCACCCATGTGGGGACCGTGTGAAAAGACAGGGTCCCTACCTGGCAGGTTGGTGAGGATTGACAGGGCTGTGCAGGTGATCGGGTGGACATAGGTGATGAGGTATTGGGTCCTTTTTGGTCACTGCAGGACTTAGGTGAAAGGACATTTTCAACCACTGGTTTAGAGGCCTTTGTCCCCACTCTGGCCTTCTTCATCCTAGCATCCTGTCTTAATTCCTTAAGTTTTGAAAATTTTTTCATCTGCTCATAATTCCTCCCCTACACAGGAGGCCCTCACCAGAACCTATTATTGCTTTTTTCTGTTTCATCTACCCATGTCATGCTCAGCCTGTATCTCACATGACTGCTTACACTGGCTGGCTGTGCCCTGTGTAAGTGGCTTCCTGCTTTTCTCTCTCCTTGTAAGGTGTGCCTAGAGAAGAGGGGGAGTACTCAGGTGTCCCAGGTGCCCCTGAACACAGCTTGGTGCACAAACAGAATAGGTGCTTTGTGAAGGCAGGGATAAATGTTTTTTGAAGGCAGGGATGACTTAGTCAGTAAAGCAAAAATCTGACTGGTCACAGAAGCCAGATCTCAAGGGGAGCAGAGTCCTTGGAGAGAACAGTATACCTGGTTGGAGAGCAATTAGGAGTCAGGAAAAGCTGTCCCAGGGGGTGAGCAGACAGTGAGCAAGATAAAACTGAAGAGATGAACTATCTACGTATTTGATGAACATAAACCAGTGACATCTGGGTAAGCAATGGTGCCTGTGATGAAAAACTGGGCTGGCTCATGCTACACCGTTGAGACAGCCAGATGGTGGGGGTGGGGCCCCTGTCAGTGTCTGCTGAGAGCTCAGAGCTCACTTTTCCACCTGCAAGAAGTGCTAATGAACCAAGAGGTTCATCAATCCCCTGAAGGTTTTCCAAGGGACTAGAGGGGTTCATGGGCTGCAGGTGGAAGACCCGCCAATACATCTGTTTGCATTGATCCAGAGACTGTAGCAGAGTCATTGACCTTACAAAAGCTTATGATGCAAGAAGCTGGAACTCGCCTAGGACACAAGGGAACAATTATGGCGGTGCTAAGATGGAAAATGTTTTGCTATTCACGGCATTGTGTAGAACCAGACACCCCAGCTGTGAGTACTTAACACAAAGAACTAGTAACAACAGTACTGCTAATACCTGATGTCTTAGGAGTTCTTAGGTGTAGGAGACACTGTTCTAAGTACTATATAATTTAATGATCACAAAAACTATAATATCAGTAGGTAATAGTAATTATCCCTACTTTACAGAGGAAAAAGAAAATAGTTGGAATTCATATTGGACAGTTTGATTCTATGTCCTAACTCCCTGTACAGTAAGCCTCCCTGAGGACCCTGGTGATGATCTGACTGATTTTTTTAAGTGTATGTTGTGCTGGGGATAAAACCAAAGGCCTCATGTATGCTAGGCAAACACTCTACCACTGAGCTACATTCCCAGTTGATTTTACTGTTCAATCAAACAGGTAGAAAGATATCTAATCTATATCTATATCTATACATATACATATATTGATATATCTGCTTTATATATGGTGCATAGATAACTGGCTCATTTTTATTGAGTACTAATATCTCTTCAGTCCTCTTATCCATTGATAAAATAAGTAGAAAATTATGTAAACTCACTGAGGACTTAACCTTGAGTTTTTTGTGTACTAAGGCCAAGGACACCCTGGGGCATGGAATGAGAAACCATAGGATCTTGAATTCTTCTTTGGAATTTCTCTTTTTAGGTCCTTGATCATGACCCCCATGAGATTGAAGTGGCAAGGACTTGAGTCTCCCTCCTACAGTAAGGCCAAGTTGAAAAGCTGCGTGGGGTCTCAGGCAAAGAGGCCCAGATTGGCCCCCCAGAAGGTGGCATCTGTACCAAGAGAATTTCAGTACTATGAGGCCAGCTTCCCAGGAGCTTCGGGTGGGCAGCCCCTTGGGCTCTGGAGCTGGGGGAGTAGGTGGTGATCTATTCTATGGCAGATGCCTAACAAAGGTCTGTGGACTAGGGATAACATCTGCTGCCTTGCGGCCAACATCAGCATCAAACCCAGGAAGTGGCTGAAACAGACTAGAACAAGAGGCCTTGAGTACCAAGTTGGTTTAGATCCAAGCATCACCTGTGAACTGGGAAGCCACCAGGGATCTGATCCCCATGTGCTCCCTCCAGCCCTTGCCTGCTTGGGGTTACACCTCAGGGTAGGGGACTTTGCAGTTCAGCTGTTCAGGAAGATGCAACCTGACATGGAGTAGCCCAGGGGATGTGGTAAGAAAGAAGCCAAAACTCTGTTTTTAAAGACATATATTCTAATCCCTAACAGAACCATTAAACACAATACCAAGAAGAGTAGCTGAACAGCCATCAGAGGGAAAAAAATACTAAAAAATTTGTTAACTAAAAAAATGCAGGAGAAAATGAACAAAATAACAAAAAAATAGATGGAATAAAAATAAATGGCAAGATACTAGGCTTAAACACCAACATATAATTAATTACATTAAATGTAAATGAACTAAATATTCCAATTAAAAGTCAGAGACTCTCTGAAAATGTGCTGTCAACAAGAGACTCATTTTTAATATAAATACCCAGGTGAGCAGCTAATAAAAGGATGGAGGAAAAAATCCTTTTAGAATAAAAGAAAGAAAAAAACTGGCCATTTTAGAATCAGACAAAATAGACTTCAAGAAAAGGAATGGTACAAGAGGTAGAGGTATTTTATAATTAAAAAAAGGGCCAATTCATTACAAAGACATGACAATTACAAACGTGTGGAAAGGGGGGTCATGAGCAAAAGAATGCAGCTCTAGAAGCTGGAAAAGACAAGGAAATGAACTTTTTCCTGGAGCCTCCAGAGGGAGCACTGGCCTTTGGACACCTTGCTTTTGGACCAGTGAAATTGATCATGGACTTCTGGCCTCCAGAAATGTAACAGTATAAATGTGTGATTATTTTATGTCACCAAACTCATGCTATTTGTTACAGCAGCCACAGGAAACTAACACAGAGGGTTTATATTATCTGATTTCAAGGCTTATCCTGAAGCTACCATAATCAATGTAGTTCGTTACTGTATTAAGGGTAGGAACATAGATTGGTGGAACAAAATAGAGTCCTGAACTAAACCTGCACAGCTGAGTTTTGGTAAATGAACCAAGGTAATTCAATGAGGGGAAAAGGGAAATCTTTTAAATAAATGTTTACAACTGGATAAACATATAGAAAAAAGTGAATCTTGGCCCCTACTTCATACCATATACAAAAATCAATTTGACAAGGATTATAGGCCTTGAAGTAAAAGTTAAGCTATAAAGCTTCTAGAAGAAAAATAGAGTAAGATTGTCCAGATCTTATTATAAGCAAATATACATATATATCATATATATATTATATTTTATTACATATAATATATATATGTAAACAAGTCCTAGACTGGGAGAAAGAATTTGCAAATCATGTGTTTGTGAAAGAACTTCTATCCAGGAGATAAAAAGAACTGCAAGCAAGCAAGAAAAAGGCTAACATTCTAATTATAAAATGGACATAAAACTTGAATAGACACCTCACACAGAAATATATTATACAAACAGACAATAAATTTGTAGAAGGTGTTAAACCTCATTAGTCATGAAGAAAATGCAAAGTAAAACCACAGGGAAATACAATTTCCTAGCCACCAGGTAAAATTAGAAAGACTGATAGCAAATTTTAGAGAGGTAAAGGAGTGACTGGAAAATACAACCTCTTGAAGGAACTGTTTGGCAGTTTCTTAAAAAATCAAACTTAACATACTCACTCTATGACCCAATAATTCTATTCCTCTTATTTACCCAAGAGAAATGAAAATACATTTCTCCAAAAAGATGTAAGGCTACACATAGCAGCTCTATTCATAGTAGCCAAAACCTGGATACAACCCAAATGTCCTCAGCAGGTGAATGCAATAAACACACTGCGGTAAAGCTGTACCATGGAATACTACTCAGCAGCAAAGAAGAACGAACTTCTGATACACATAATAGCCTGGACGCATCTCAACACATGATGCTTAGCAGGAGATGCCAAATAGAGAACATATTGCACAATTCCTTGCAACTATGAAGTTCAAGAACAAGGAAGACTAGGCTTTGGTGATGGAAATCAGAACAGTGCTAGTGGCTAAGGATAGGAGAGTATGTGGGGTAACTTTCTTGGTGATGGAACTGTTCTGTATGCATTTGTAAAAACTTGCTGTTTAGGTTTTTGGTGATCTGTGCATTTCAGTGTGAGTACAGGAGTCCCCCTCTTATCTGCAGAGGCTAAGATCTGCATTGGAGGCCCGGAACTGATAATAGTACCAAATCCTATATGTGCTATGTTTTTGCCCATCTATACATACCTATGGTAATGTTCAATTAAAAAATTTGGTAAAGCAAGAGACTAACAATAGTAGCCAATGATAAAATGAACACATGAAATGTCATAATAATGGTTATATGTTTGCCGGCATCACTGCTTTTGTGTTTCAGGGCTATTTTTAAGTAAAACCAAGGTTATGCAAACACAGGCAAGGCTCTTTCACCACAGTCAATCTGATCACTGAGATGGCTATTAAGTGATCAGCAGGGGGACAGCCTATACAGAATGGGTACAGGAGACAAAGGAATGATTCACGCCCCTGCTGAGTTGGAACAGGATGGCAAAAAATTTCATCATGCTATTGAAATGGTGTGCAATTTAAAACTAAGGAATTGCTAATTTCTGAAATTTTCCATTTCATATTTTCAGGTTGCTGTGGAACTACTGTAAACTTTACCTCAAATTAAAAAGGAAACAATGAGGAAAAGGTCAGTCAATAGAATTGATTGCCTGCAGGGTGGCAGGGCCATGTAATGGAGGGGGTGGAGCAAGAAGTGGTGTCAGGGATCCAGAATGAAATTTTGAGCCTCTAAGTTCCACTTTCCAAGCAGAGCAGTGTGGACGATGTGCCCAATGTGACCAGACAACAGAGTAGAGAAAGCTGAACTGAGCGTCATGGAAGTCTTCCAGGTGGCAGCACCTGGAAGCTCAGGCATTAGACTCTGGAGGGTGGTCCTTGCAGGGAGTCTGGGATTCTTTCTGCAAGGTGCAAGAAGAGCAGGGCAGCTGACTTGATGGCTCAGGCTAAATGCAGAGGAGGTTCCTGCTCAGGAGGATACTGGTGACAGTAGAAAAAGGTGGCAGGGTCATCATGCCAACAAGGTTGCCCAGAGGTCAAGATTCTGACTATTTTTAGTGGAAGACAAGGAGCAGCAGCTAAGGCATTGGCTTTCTTGGCAACCAGCACCGAGTCAGGGGGAGTCAGTCAATGGGTGGCCCTTGGGGAGGAGCAGGATGCTGAGAATGAGGGAAAGGAGAAGGAGGGAGAACTGGTTTGGTTTTGCTTGTGGTATAGGACTGGGAGACCTGGTCATGTCACAGTCCTAGGAAGAGTCTACAGAAAGAGGCATTTTCCAGAATATCTCTTCTTGGTAAAGGGATGCCCTGGGGGACACTCACACCCATCTACCCTCAGAGTAGGTGACAATGTTTCTCCCAGAAATTCATCAAATTAGATTGCATTTTTTTTTTTTTTTTGGAACCAGGGATTGAACTCAGGGACACTCAGCCACTGAGCCACATCCCCAGCCCTATTTTGTATTTTGTTTAGAGACAGGGTCTCACTGAGTTGCTTAGGGCCTCGCTAAGTTGCTGAGGCTGGCTTTGAACTCGTGATCCTCCTGACTCAGCCTCCCGAGTCGCTTGGATTACAGGCATGCGCCACCACGCCCGGCTAGATTGCATTTTGAAGCCAGGTTGTTTAATTAGGAAATACATCCTCATGGGTTAATCTCTTTGTTCACCATGTAACCAAGCCACCAACCCCCCTGCCAATCTAAACCCCCTCTCAAATCATTTTTAATGCCCTTCTTGTATGTTTTCCTAAATCTTTTCAGTGAATGGATTTCTTTCAACTGCCTGGCACAGGAGGAGCCACCAGCTGGGAGGCTCGCTGCACCTACTGCCTCGATACCCTATAAAATGCAGCAGGTCATCACCAGGTGCTGGCCTGTCCCTGGGGAGTGATGGTAATGGTGCTGATCCCTGGAGGTCTTGCTCAGGGTTCCAGTAGTCCCAAACCTCAACTTCCTCCTCCAGGGGGTGACCTGCACAGTGTGGTCTGTGGCCTCACCTGTCATTGGCGACGGGCAAGGCGATCTCAAACTTGGCCAGAAACTGGAAGTACTGCTCCTCGGTCTGCTGTGTGAAGCCCGTCCCCACGAGCAGCATCCTGAGGTCCTCTGCACGGATCACCCCGTTCTTGGCCACCGACCTGGAGCCCTTAATGTTGAAGATCCTCTGCAGACACTCAGATAACCAAATGGGGTCCAGGAAGTAGAGGTTCCTCAGGCCGTGGCTGGTGTCCGGGAAGTGCAGCAGCGTGCCAGTTTCTATGAGGAAGCTGATGGCTGTCAGAGAGGAAAGCAGGAAGCAGTGTTGGACAATGGGGTAAAAGGGAGGCTAGTCACTAAGTTTTCCTGGTAATAATCCAACACTCCTGACATGCTGAGCCCTTCAGGTGGGCAACCTAAGCTCAGTTGCCTGGTTGCACCTTGTGACTCTTGCCAGCATCCTGAGCTGATGGCCAACTCAGTTTTCATTACTCTCAGATCCCACCTCTGCAAATTCCCCTACTTGCTGAAATTTGTGTCCCCAAAATACAACACTGGAGGTGCCTTTTCAGACATGTGCAGAGCTGGGGAAAGTTTGAGTCGCCCGCACAGGTGAGCGTGTTCCCAGCTGAGGTTGAACAAAGTGATGCTCTGCCTTGGAGCTGCAGCTCTGGTAATGTGGAGGAGTGTCTACCTAGTGGGCTGTGTAGTGTCATGTTCTCAGAACTTTTGTACTTTCTGTTAGTGGTTTTGTTGTTTACAAAGGCCCCCAAGTCTGGTGTTGAAATGCTGTGTAGTGTTCCTGAGCACAAGAAACCTGTAATGTACTTTAGAGAGAAAATACATAGTTAGATAAGCTTTGTTCAGGCATGAGTTGTAGTGCTGTCCACCATGAATTCAACATTAATGAATCAACAATATATATTAAAAAAGACATCTTGGGCTGGGGTTGTGGCTCAGTGGTAGAGCACTCGCTTAGAATGCATGAGACCCTGGGTTTGATCATCATCACCAAATAAAAATAAAATAAAGGTATTGTGTCCAGCTACAATTAAAGCAAAATATTTAAAAAAGACATCTTTAAACAGAAGTACACATAAAGCAAGCTTATGCATTGATGGGTTGATGATAATGTGGTCAGAGACTCAAAGGAAACTAATTCTGTATTTCCCCAGGAGCAATGGCTCAGTATTCAGTAATTCAGTGGTTGAAGTGAATTTGTAGATTACCACTACTGTGGTTAGTGATGAGAACTGGTTGTAATTATTTAACCTCTGTCTCTCTACTGAACTTCAGCCCTGGAGGCTCTGACCAGTCCACTTTTGTCATAAGTATGTTCTCAATGGCCAACATGAAGCCATTTTAGAGCAGCTATGTGTGTTCTCTCTGTCTAAGGAAAGAAGGTGGGAGGGAGGATTGCAGGAAGGAGAAAGGAAGCTGGAACACCAGGCAGAGTTTTGGGATCTCTCATTCAAAACTGGTTACCCTGCTGTGCTGAGGGTCAAGCTAGAACTATCAAGTAGGTGGTTCTATTTCTCACATGTTCCCTGGTGACCCTGGCCCTCTGTCCAGCCTTACAGGGTCTCCCACACTGGTGCCCACTCCCTAGGCCCACCAGACTGCAGGTCCTCATAGTCTTTGATGTCGTTGCCAGGTGTCTGCTCCACCAGCTGCTCCAGCTGCCTGTCTGTCAGGTATTGCACGTCGTCACCAAGACTGCGGCGCTGTTGCTCTGCCAGCACGGCCTCCTGCAGGCTGAGGTAGCTCCTAGGGACCTGGAGGACAAATGGACGAGGCTGGGACTCTCAGGTCCTGGGTGTGCTGCCAGATCAGACAGCCCAAGCCTCACCCTCTGAGTCCTGAGGCTTCAGGATCCTCCATGCCTCCACCTTCCCCTGCCCCACCGGGAACCATTTCTCCTTAAACTTAGATGCAGGTATTACAACACAGAGAGAAGCAGCGGGCAGCAGCCTCTGGTTAACTGGGTGAGGGTTTACCCACCAGTCTCCCTGCTAGTCGCTGGCAGCCGATGGTACTGCCCACGTCCTTCATGTTGCACGTGAAGTTGAAAATCAGCTGCCGCAGCCCTTCCTGGCCTTCCAGACTCTTACAGGAAATCTCGCTGTGTGTGCAAAAATAACCCCAGCTTAATCACCAGCCACCAGCCACCACTCTCTGAGAATCACTTACCTTCTTTGTTTTCCCAGAAGATTTATCCTGAACACTGGTGAGTGTGAAGAACTCATTAAAGGTGACACAGGAAGTTTATGGAGGCTTTACTCTTTACAAAGCACCACGCTGGGCACCTCTCAATATATCCCTTTGGTCTGCTTTCCCAGCATGCCCATTTTACAGAGGAAGAAAGTGATGCACAGAGGTATGATGTGAGCCCCTAGGACACAAGCTGGGAAGAAGCAGGCTTAGGCTGGACCCAGGGCTCTGAACCAGAGTCAGTGCTCCTATTATTGCAGAACATTTGGGGCTATCTCAAGGACATCCCAGGAATCCCCTGATCCTGAGAGCCAGGCTCTCAGGTGCGCAGACTAACCCATGCACCAGCATCCATGGCATTTCACCCAGAGGGGACCCAAGAGCCCAGAGTGGCTGATCCCACCTAAACAGGCCATCCCTCCTCATACTTTGCAGCTCTTCACCCCCCACCCCCAAATGCACAGCTACCAGGGCCATTAAGACTCAACATGAGAACTGGGACCTCGCTCCCCAGGGTCTGTCATTAACCAGTGATCTGCAAACAGGTGGGGTGGTGTGTGAGTTCACATCTCTTAGTGCCATGGGAACCATGCACTCTCGGTATCTGCCAGTACCGAGGGAGGGACACAGAAAGGAAGCGGAGAGAGGGCATCTCCAGGCCCCGTCCCACTAGTCATCTAGAGGATCCTCACCCTGCCCAGGGCTGGTCTGCTGAGCTGCCACCTGCTGCCAGAGGTGCCTAGCCCAGCATCAGGAGCCTTCTTCTGGCAGGTCCCAGGAAAGATGGACAAATCGGAGCACACAGAAGCAGGAGCAAGCATGAGGACGAGGGACACTCACTGCAAGTGTTTGAAAGTGATGTCTGGGAAGCCCGTGGCTCTGGACCCGGAGGGCGAGCGGCAGATCGCTAGCACGTAGGCTCGAAGCGTCGCGATTCTCTCCACTCGGAACTTGGCTTCAATTAAGTCAAGGTGTGTTCCAACCACCAGCACCACAGCATTTGGGGCCTTGGCCTGTGACAGAGAACCCCAGGGCCGAGCCCCATCTCCATTCATGAACACAGATGGGAAACAGCTCCTCAGGTGTGCAGGTGTGCTGCCCTGGATGCCAGTGGCCTTCAGGCAGTCATCCTGTGGCCTGTCCCCTTACGGGCTTGTTATACATTAAGTAAGTGTCTGAGGTGCCCCATGACCTTCTCTATGCAGGTGGTGCTGAGTTCAGTCTGTGAGGAGGAATCTCTGATTCTTCAGATATTTCCTGATAGCTGGCATCAGTTCTACATCACCTTTACACCTGAGAGGGAAGCTTAGCCTCTCTCTCACACTCTTGAATTAAAGGTTAACAAGAAAATTAGAATAGCACTCCACCCTCAGGTCAGGGAGGAGTCCACCTGCTCCACTGTGAAAGTCAGGCAGACTGATTCTTGAACTTTCTGTGAAAGCCCCTGAAAATGCAAAGTGGTTCTCCCTAACATCATCCCATTTTTTCTCAGTACAGGGGATGCTTCAGAGGACTGGCATGACCCTGGTGATGATCTGAGAACTGGGAATCAAAGAGAAGGGCTAGCATCTCCTCACCTCAATGTTGAGCAGCCAGAACTGGAGGTTGGCCACGGCTTCCTCTCCCAGCGCCAGGTTCCAGACCACCACGTATAGGGCCTTGTCCGTGAAGAAGCACTGGTTGACAGTAGCCATGCTGGCAGGGCCCCCGATGTCCCAGACGTTGAATTCCACGGACTCAACCTACTTGAGCAACAAGCCATCACAAGGAGGCATTTTAGAGATCAAGGTCTTAGGAAACCATATTGAGAAAACTGATAAATTTGAATGCTGTCATGTCTGAAAAAGACATAACCATGAAAAAATTCTAGACATCCTATCATGTCTTTTTGGAATTAATAATCCAGGTGAGGGAAAGAGGCACAGTTGCATCAGGGTGGGCTTTTGTGGGTTTCTGCCTCTTGCTAACGGAGCAGGGCCAGGCAGGCTCCTGGGGTAGGGCGTCTGGGAAACACTGGCTTAGGAGACATTTGACTGGAGGAAGCCCCCACTCTGACCTCATAGTCCTCACCAAGATTTAACCTCCCTCCATTCAGAGGGTGGCCTCCAAACTGTGTAGGTCAGAGTGTGGCACCCACCAAGGAGGATGGGAAACTCCCCTGGTGTGGGAACCCAACAACAGAGGAGCTGTTGGCTGCTGGGAAAGGCTGTGTAAACGGTGGTTTCTCTATTATCAAATGAGGTCACAGCTGGCCTGAGAAGTGAAGGCAGCAGCTAGCTGTAGCAAGGATTCTTTGCCACGAGGCAGCGCTTTGGCCTCGAAGACAGCACGCTGACCTGATTTTGTATAACGATGAAAATGGACAGCTGTTCTCCACCAGCTGAGGGTCAGCCACACACAGAGTGACGGAGCTCAGCACTCACAGAGCCGGAGGCTGTCCCTCAGTTAAAGGAAGGGGAGTTTCGTGATGGCAGGAAGGACATGCACAGGAAAAACAGAAATACAAATTCACCCCGTAGGCCTTGGATGGCCATTCACTAAAGGACAGCTGGATGGAAATGAGACTGAGTCATTTTTAAAAAGTCAAAACCAAAGAGAACGTGGAAGATTCTGGTTATTTTGGAAATCCTTTGGACAGGTATTAACTAGATTCCTTGCTGGGGTGTTCTGAGTGGGCCTGGTCTTAATCATGTTCTGACCATAAGGGACAGGGCTCTATTCTTTTGCTTTTCCAAGCTGGGAACGGAACCCAGGGCCTCGCACACCTTACGCACACGCTCTACCACCGAGCTACAGCCCAGCCCCAGGGACTCCATTTTCAAGAGGACCAGTTTCAGAGTTGATGTTAGAATGTGCATCCACCTTAAATGCCTCAGTTCTTGAACTGGGTTTCCCTGATAAGGAAAGAGGTTTACAGTGAGACCCATCTCCAGCTAGCCCTGTGCTTGGGGGCTCTGGACACAATCATGCCACATCTGGACATGGCCCTTCAGCTTTTCATAGGGAAAACTCCTGGTACCTTGGATCCCTGGTCACCCCAGGGCAGCAGAAAAACACAGGCAGCAGCTGAGGATGGCACAGTTCCTAACCCAAGCACAGAGAAGAGCTAACGCCCAGTGCTATGTCCCAGGGAGGGAGAGCACCCCCGCCCCCACCACATCCAACAAATTCTTCTGTCTCTTTCAAGAGCAAGAAAATGTTCATTTCTGTTTGCCTGGTCCTAAATTGGAAAAGGGGATGATGAATGGTTTGGTGAGGGCTTTTTTTTAAATAGGACTTTTTAGAACTTGGGGTGAAAGCAGAAATCATGGGGGACAGAGCATTCATTCCAGGTTTTTGTTTTTAGCCTCCCCTTTAGGGGACAGACAAATGCCGGGGTCTTTCACTGCCTGCAGGGGTACTTCGTTCTCAGCTCTGGGAGAACCCCAACCCAGATCATTTGAATCTAATCCCTGGGGCCAGGAAGTAGTGAAGCCTGCGTACTGGTGTCTTTACAAGTCCCCCAGAGGAATCTAATGGACAGCCAGGGTTAAGAATCACTGGCTCAGAGCCTCGACTTAATTACAGTAGAGAAACTACAAGGTCACATCAAGAAGTGACTTGCTGCCTTTGGCAGAGCTGGTTTGGAACATCACACAGTGTCCCTTGCAAAAATCCTGGGCCTTGGACACCAGGCCGAGAAACCCTGGGCTCTTTGGGAAGAAAGAAGGGCCTTCATGAGTGTCCCTCCCACCCATGGGGACACTGCATGCCAACCATCCTTGACCTTGGCTTTGGAGCCTGCTGGCCTCTGGAGCTCCCATTTGGTGGTCCTGATGGTGGCCTCGCTGTGGGCCACCTGGGGGGCCCTGCCCGTCTGTAAGATCTCCAGGAGAGTGGACTTGCCCTGGCGCGGGGGGCCCACGATGATCATCTTCATCAACTTGCACTTCTCTGCTTTCCGCAACTGAGCACGCAGGAAAGACAGCATTGCTTTGGGACCTGAACAAAGTCATGAAGGGGAGAGTGGATGTCATTGCTGACATATGAAGGGAACATATAAAGGGAAGAAGCTAAGTCCTGTGTGAGGGCATGCTTACTATGTGTTCTAGGGGGATAGTTACAGAAGATGATTGGATCTGGTGGAGAGAGGGTGCCATACCATTTACCTCAATAATGAAGTGTCAAAGTTAAGAATCTGAGGACGATGTCCTTGCTGCCTAAGAGATCACAGCTTTACTACCTGGCCACTCTCAATATAATGACCCTGGGTAACTATTGCCCTGGGGACAATTCCACTGCATCTTCTAAACCCTGAAGCTGCAGCTGGGCCCTGTGGGCCATCCACTGTTTCCACCTCTAGAACCTAGCAGGTAGACCTGAGTTATTTTTTTTCTAGGAGGTGACGAGGAGGTGATGCTGTGGGGACAGGACATAAATGTCCTACCTTCTTTTCTGATCTCTGCAGGCACATTGCTGATGCTCAGGTCTTCAGTGTCCAGTTGCCAGAGGTTACCCAGCTGCCCCAGCTCAGGAGGGAGCTCTCGGAGGCCAGGGTTGCTGAGGGTGCACATGCCCGCCAGAAAGAATACACATGTGCACGCACACATGTGTATGTGTGTGCACATGCAGCTCCCACCAGCCTCTGCAGTCTGCAGAGGCCACCATTGGCCACCACCCCAAGCCCCGCACCCTCTGATTTTAGGTATCCCATTTGATACTGAGTCCAAGGCCTCTCTTCCTGGATGCTCAGTGGTGGAAATGGCAGTACTGTCTTCTGCAAGTCCAAGTCTCTGCAACTTAGAGCTGGGTCCCCTCTCCTCCAATTCCCTCCTCTTTTCTACTAATTACATTGCCATCAAGATAATTACTGCCTCCTCTAGGAAAGGCAGCACATCTTTAATATTAATATAGTACTTCATATTTTCATTGTATTTTACACACTGCCTGAAAACTCCAGCAGTATCCAGCACACAGTGAGTGCTGAGTAAGAGCAAGGATGAGGATGGAGTGGTTCTCCTTACAGCCCGAGTAAAGCAGCAGAAGCACATATTATTCTTTCTCTCTCTTTCTCCCCCACCTCC
>JAJEJO010025167.1:0-15477 GCA_020662805.1 Glaucomys volans
AAAACTGACTAACATACTCTCCCTGCACCCACAGCCCCAGTGGACTATGAATTTCTTTGAAACCTGAAACTATCTTTTCTGAAGGCTTAGTACACACTAATTGCTTAATAAAAACTTGATTGGTTGTTTGGAGGATGGAGTGATGTTTCCTTAAAGGTCTTCCAAAGAGACATTTTTGGGAAGATTCGTGTCAGGATTTCTAACCCCTTCTCTCTACTCCTAGCATTCAATTACATTCCATGAAAAATAAAAATCAGCCAAATAAAAATAACTTCAAAGATGGCCAACTGGGCTTCAGCACTGCCTGTCAATGGATTTCGCCTAATTACATACTCTCCCCAGAAATGAATGAATTTCTGCACATAACCAACTCAGTCTGAGGCTTTGCCAGGAATCTCAGCAAAAGCAGAGCTGATGTTGACTTTCCTAAACTGCATCTTATCCTATACCAATAATAAGGACTGAGAGCCCAGGAGGGGCCAGGATGCCAGATGAGGCTCTGAGCAGTGGTGAGTGCCCAAACTGAAGCAAACACGCAGCAAACCCCACCCAAAAGCTCCACTCGGAAGAGCTCATAAATGACAAACATTGATCCCTCAGACCAACAAGCCAGCAGGCCAGGGCATAACCTCAGGACTCCACGTCCCTGGGCCCTGCCCTTTGGCCTCCCAGAGGAACCTCTGGTACTGAGAGAACCACAGCATCCATCACCAGCTGAGATGCTGGCCTCAGGCTGCGGCAGGGGCAGAAGGGTCTTTTGCAGCTATGTCTGCCTTCTTGTCACAAGGCCATGCTGTTATCCTGACTCTTGAGATTCCATGGGGCTCTGGCAGCCTCTCCCACAGTGTGCAGCCCCAGACTGACAAAATAATGTGTATGAAACAGGAGAGACGTAGGATTTGGCCCACACGTGTTCCCTGCACACTTGGAATGGCTCATGCTGGGAACTGCTCAGGAAAGCCAGGCATGGCTCCCATACGACCTTCCTTCAGGGAGCATTAGGTCCCTTGTCCAGTGTCACAGACCCCACAGCAGACACTCCTTACCTCTGGGACACCTCTCTCTTGGCCTCAATACTTTCTTTTAACCAGAACCTAAATGACCAGTCTCACCCAATGTCACAGGGGCTGAGCCTTAGTGTCAAAGAGTTCCTGTATTGGAGCTTCTGGAGTGGTTTTGAGGACTTTAACCCTGACTCTTGAATTTACTCAGGCCCTTAGAAGATACTACAACTTAGGTACCAACCCATGTGGAAGCATCCAGACTGCCAGCATGTGGAAGTGGTGCCCCAGCTGCCCTAGGAAAGGATGCAGCAGCAGGTTCCTGCAACCTAGGCAGGCCACCAGTTCATTCATCATTCTTACTCTCCTCCCCTCCACACTGTGAGGGAGCTGTGTTTTCTAGGTTTCCCAGGAAGACCAAGATCCTAAACCTACTAGGACACTGTGCTCTTCCAGTCCTGTCCTTGGCCCTTCCTCAGGCTGTCCTTCATCATTGACAAAGGTTCATTAAGCATGAGAGAATGCTGTACACTCAAGGGAAAAAGGAACCCAGTGGTTCTCACCTTGACCTCACACCCATTCCCAGAGGTAGGAGGAGGATAGGGAGGGAATGACTGGAACACCTCCCATGCCCCAGGACTAAGCTGGGTGGTTTACACCTGTTAACTTCTTAGCAGCACCTAGGAAGGTAGCTGTCTCCTCTGCTGAGACCCCTGTTCCCTGATGCTCCATCTGGCTTTGTGGGAATAATTCTGAGTGTGTCACGTACACAATGTGTTGGCTGTAGTGGCAAAGGATGGTTGGAGCTCACGGCCTCTATTCAAAAAGGTTGCCCACATTCCAAATTTGGCAAGACTCTAAATGGACTTTCAAATGAATTCTGGGGCAACTGTGGTTAAGTAACTATTCATGCACCCTGAAAATTGAATGATGTGGAAACTTTCTGATTTCACTTGAACTTGAAAAGGCCTTTGCTCAGTGCACAGGTATATATTCTCAAGTCCCTCATTTAATGAAGGCGAAGACCACTTCAGTAGCAGGAGTATGCTGGTGTGCGTGCACACAACTACCTCGAGCATTAAAAGGGTGTGTGTGTTTATGTTCTTTACTATCCTCACAGGCATTTCTACTGAAGTTACATTTTTCTAAAATTTTATTGCAGGTGAAAGAAATGCATAAATGTGCAGAGTGGAATTACTGACACATTCAGGATATATGAGGGACATTAAAGGCACAGTTAGGATTTGATGACAGCTGCCAAGAATCTTTTCTATAATCATAAATGAGATAAGCACAAAGCAATGAAGACGACATAAAAACCTGGCATGGGCCTGGGGCAGGTGTTTCCCCTGCTGTAGTTAATGACCCCGCGGGAGCCTGCCACAAACACAAACCACATGCAGGCGGTCCGACACCCAGTGCTGGGGGGCCAGGGAGCCATGACTCCATTATTCTCGATGTCCATTCTTACCCACACACAATTTTCCAGAATGATGTCCTAGAAAACCTCCCCTCCTGGGCTTCCAGCTCTGGGAATCCCTGCCAGCTCTTGAGCCTCAGTGGGAGCCCTTTTTCTCCCACGAGACCAGCCCTCTTCTGCTCTTGGCCGCTCACCCTGGCTCCCTACCATGAGCTCTCTCAGAATGCTTGCACAGCTCGAGCATCCCCGGCTCTACGCAGGGCATGCTCTGCTCATTCAGGGAAGTATCTCACTGGGCTTTGACCAGCTATGTGCTGGAGATAACTTTCTGCTGTGGTTTGAATGTCTCCATCAAAACTCCTGTTAAAATTTCACCCACTTTGTGACACATCAAAAGGTGGAACCAGGTAGGATCTTTATGAGTTGATTAGGTCATGAGGGCTCTGCCCTCACTCATGGACTATTCCATTCATGAATTAATGAATTAGTGGGTTATCTTGAAAGTGAGTCTGTTAGAAAAGTCAGTTTGGCCCTCTGTCTTTTGTATGTGTCTTTCTTGCCATGTGATGCCCTGCACAACCTCTGGAATCTGCAGTCCTCGCAAGTAAGAGGTAGCCCTTCAACCTTGAACCTCCAAGCTTCCTGAACTGGGAGCTGAGTAAGTCTTTATTCTCTATAAATTACCCAGCCTCAGGTATTGTTATAGCAACAAAAAATGAACTAAGACATTCAATAGAGAAGACAGACCAGGCCTGTGAGTACCACTGCCTCTGCTGTTGTTTACTTTCCAACTTCCCAGTTCTCCCTTCCAAAGTGCTCTATTCTGAAACTTTCAAAAAAAAATCCTTGGGGCTGGGGGTATAGCTCAGTTGGTAGAGTGCTTGCCTTGTAAGCATAAGGCCCTGGGTTCTATTCCCAGCACTGAAAGAAAAAATTCTTATCAATGCACACTCTGTTATGATCCCAATGAAGACACCAAAGGAGCAGTCAGTCTCAGAAAAGCTGTGAGGTCCACAGAGCTTAATTTACAAGATATCTGTCCTTCTCCCTCCACTCCATTTGCCCAAGTCATGCCCAAGCTCTCATACCTCTCAGTGGTCTCATGCCATTGGAGAACTCTCTCTGGGGTCTTGGAAGGGATTGAAAAGCCAGGGAAGAGAGCTGCCTCCTCAGGGCTCACCCCAAAGCAGGATTCCATAAGGCAGAACTCTGCTATCCCAGAGACTGTGGGGGCAGTGTCTTTGGACCCCAGGGCTGAGGCAGCATCTAAGAATCCCCTGAGATCTGAGCACAGAGCACAGGCCACACCCTCTGTTGTTGGGGTTCCCAGATGCTGCTGATGCTGCTGTCCCAGGACCACACTGTGAACCACTGCTGTAGGATGAGGCAGGCAGGGCCTCTTCCACACTGTCACCATGCATCTCCAGCACCCAGCACAGTGCCTGGTTCACAGGAGGTGTTCCAGAACTCCCGCTGTGGCCTTGTGGGCCTTGCTGCTTCTGAGGTTGTCCACCACACTCCCCTAGGGTGAGAAGCCTGCTCTCTGACCTACCCCAGCAGTTGGGGAAACCACTTAGCCCTTCCACAGACATCTGACAGAGCTGGAGGACAGCCCTCCACAGGACAGCCCTCCACCGGCCTGAGCCAGCTCTCAACCCAGCACAGCCTCAGCACAGCGGCCTGTCACAATGAACCCCAGGCATTTCCAACATCATTAACTGGCCCAAGACAGGAAGGGGCCAGAGGTGAGGGCGGGGAGTGCCAGTGCCAGGAGAGGGTGGGAAGTTGGGGCAGTGGAATCCAGTCAGCTGGTCTTGACCTTTCAGTAACCCACAAAGCCCTTCCAGGTTTTTGTTTTTCTTTTTCTTCTTCCTCCTCCACCCCCTTCTTTCTTCTACCCTATTCTTTTCCTTTCAGTTTTTTTTTTCTTTTTCAGCTTCTAAAACAAAGCCAAGACACCCTGCCTAGACCAGTGATGAGTTTTGGGGTTCCTCTGTTTGAGGTAAAGGTCTGCAGATCCTTGGAGGGTGTAATGTGCCACAACATGTGGTCTCCATGCACCTGCCCAGACATGGAAAGCAGCCTCCAAGACTTCCTGCAAAACTTGGTTCCATCCTGCACCCCAAACAATAGGTCCCTGTGGATATCCACCCACAGCACCCCCACAGGCTCATCTCATTTTTATGAGGAGTGTAGACTCTGTTATCTCTCCAGAAGCATCTACATCACTCTCCCTGTTGGAGCCAGTCCTTAAAAGAAATGCCAAGATAGCAGAACAGAATAATGCCACCTATTTTTTTCTTAGGGGAAACAGTGAAGGTGGAAAAAGACAACTAGATTTAGATGGAGTGGGCAGCCAGTACTGAGGAAATTCTACCAGATATTTTAAACTTTTATTTTAGAATAATTCTAGATTTATATATGTTGCAAAGATTATAAAGAGATTTTCTGTGTACACTCCACTCAATTTCCCCTAATGTTAACATCTTACATAACCAAAGTACATATGTCAAAACTCAGAAATTCACATTGGTGCATTGTGATTAATTAAACTTCCTATTTTATTTGGATTGCACCAGTTTTTCCACCAAGGTAATTTTTATGTTCCAGGATCTGATTTGGCCAATAGATGGTTTTAGTAACTCAACAAATGTGTAGAGAATACTTTAGGTGATGGAGACCAGTATTACAGAATCATGCCTTTGCAAAGTGAAGACTCCTTGATCTCCCATCTCTAATATGCTACCTTTCTGGGATCAGTAATCCATGGATGTGCTATTAAACAAGATGATGATTCCATTAGCTGTCATTTATAGAAATTCAAAGATCACAAGCAGGAATATACATGAAGCAGCATGACTAGAGTCTGAGACTTCCCAGAAGGCTGGCAGAATGGGTGGAAGGACATTCCCACCAGATTCCTGCATTGCCTGCCACACACAGTATTTCTCAGATGGACTAACCATGGATCAGAGGACCTGAAGACCTGCATCCTATTCTGGTAAGATAAGGTACCTTAGCAACTTCAGTACCCCTCTGATCCTTAGTGCCCTCAACCAGTCTGGGTGATGTCCAGGCTTCCACCTGCGCACTGCCTACTGTTTGCCATGCAGACTTGCCTGGAATCTGAGCAGGAGCAAGAACAGACATTGCCCAAGCTACCCCAGGGATACAGGAAGGTCATTTCTTCAAATCTCTTCCCCTGTTCCCACACCAGAGGTCTCATCTCAGAGGCTAAGTTCAGAGACAGGAAACATGAGAACAATTCCACAAATAAGTGTTTCTAGGACACCTAGCCATCTATAGCTAATATGGCATTACAGTCTCTCATCCCTAAGTATTTCACCAGTTATACCCAAGGCCATTGCTATGGCTTGAACGTTTATGTTCCTTCAGAATCTGTATGCTGAAAATAATCAATCCCCAATGCAATCTTATTAAGAGGTAGGGCGTTTAGGGGGCAAGTAGGTCATGAGCGTGGAGCCCTCGTGAATGGGATTGGTACTCTTGTAAAAGAGGCCCAAGGCAGTTTCTTTGACCTTCCAACACACCACAATACTACAACAGGGCACCATCCATGAGGAAGAGACCAAGCCATTGACTTTGCTGGCACATTGACCTTGGACTTTTCAGCCTCCAGAGCTGTAAGTAGAAAATTGTTGTTGTTTATAAATTATCCAGTACAAAGTAGCTACAACAGCCCAAATGAACTAAACCACCAACAGCCATGGGCTGAATTTTTGTGGGAAAAGTGGTAAGAGTGCAGCAATGTCTAAGCATACAGGGATGCGTGCCATCTGCCTGGTTAAAAGAATTTAATCCATGTTCCAACGTCCCCCCACTCCTAGACCCAGACAGGATGGAGAGACAGCTTCCCCTGAGGGCCAGAGGGATGAGGAGCAGAGCCCAAGGAAGGGCAGATTTAGAGTAGTGTAAAAAGCACTTCAGTGAGGCAGGGTCCCCTGGGTAGGAGTGTGACTGCTCAAGGAGCAGGAACTATATAAATAATGCATGAACAAAATTCCACCACCAGAATGAACCAAGAGGCTAGGACGACACTGTGCCACAAGCCCATGCACAGTGGATGCGTTAGGGGAGAGGAGTTCCTCTTCCTGGATCTCACTGTAAGGGAGGTGCTCTTGAGAGCAGTCAGTGGTAGAGTCCCTGGAGTAAGCACAAGCTCATCCAGGAGTCTGCTTTGAAGGATGACACTCTTGAGATGACACGAGTTCTAATGGGACTTTTTCTCTCTTTTTCAAAACACAATATAGTCTAACCTCATCCTGCATTTCTCTTATTTTTATTTACCCTAAGTTAAAAGGTTTAGGACTGGGGATATAGGAAAATCACACTGTTTTCTCAACACTTTTAACAGTTCTGACAACAAAAGAGTGGGGGCAGGGGTGTTTCCACACCAACAATTCTCTGATTCTCTGCAGACACCAAACAAGTATCCTACAATTCATTTCTAACACTTCCAGACCTCACAAGTTAAGGGCCCCGTTTTACAAGATTTCCCCCACTTCACTTGTCAATCACAAGTCTGATGCTGCCACCTGTACTTCTAACCAATTAGCTATAAATTGGGGTTCCCATGACCTCCTGCACAAGTTCAGTAATTTTCTAGAACAGCTCACAGATCTCAGGGAAACCTTTCAATTACCAGTTTACTACATCATAAAGGACACAGGTGAGAGGGTACAAAGGGTGAGGTCTGGAAGGGTCCCAAGCACAGGAGCTATTTGCCCCAGGGGTTGGGGCGTGCTACCCTTCTGTCACATGGATATGTCCATCAAGCTGAAAACCCTCCAAATTCTATACCTCAGGGATTTTTATGGTGGCTTCAATACACAGCCATAATTGATTATTAACTCATCTCCAACTCCAACTCCTCTCCTCTCCCCAGAAGACAGTGCCTAGGAATGACAGTTGCGAGTTTCTGATCATGGTTTGGTCTTTCTGGTAACCAACTCCCACCGAGGAGACCATTTGGAGTCACTTAACTACAATAAATGGCACCCCTATCAACCAAAAAATTTCGAGGGATTTAGGACCTCTGTGTCAGGAACCAGGGTCTATTAAAACAAAAGATATTCCTAGCACCCCATCACTTAGGAAATCACAAAGGTTTTAGAAGTCAAGTATATGCACATGATGTCACACTGTGCCACAGTGGTTCCTGAGGTTGAGAACCAGCGGTATTGGTCTCCCTTGGCTGTTTTATTCTTCTGGACCTCCCCACAGTGCTTGGTGGGATTCTGCCCACAGTGCATCTGCATGAACGCCGCTCACTAATTCACTCTCTGGGATCTGGATGACAGTGGTGGGGAAGGAGGTTAGCTATGGGGAAGAAAAGGCTGAATCTTGGGGCAGCTGGGCACCACTGCGAGGCCATAGGCATCCACGAGGCGGGTAACATTGGGCAGTGTGCTGAACCAAAGGCAGGACGACAAGCAGAGAGACTTCAGCTCTCTCTGAGGTCAAGAAAAGGTGTGTGTGTGTGTGTGTGTGTGTGTGTGTGTGTGTGTGTGTTGTTTTCTGATCCTCCTTTAAGGGAAAAGAAAAAGAAAACAAAAATAAAAACCCATTCTCTTAAGGTTGGGGTGACCAACACCTTCGCTTACTTAACTGCCAGTTTAACTCTGTGGGCTGATTCCTCAAGAAGAGAATGGAAAGTGGCTTCTCTCCATCTATTTATGATGTTAGTGACAACTAATAGCATTTCTGGGATTGTCCACAATCAATGGACCCTTGACATTAATTAGCTCCAGCAGGAAGGGCCTCAAGTTGAAATAACTGTGTAGGGTAAACAAGGCTGGGAGGATGCTGCAAGCTGTGGGATAGTCACTGTCACGTCTATCCAGGTCGGGATCATGGGGGGGCAGGGGGGGCGTCAGACCACACCACCAAGGAACAGAACAGCTCAAAATACTGACCTGTGGCTTATTGATCAGTCACAGCAAGTCCTGCCAGAACTGACTGGAGAGTCTAACCTCTTGAATTTATTAGGACAAAACTAGAAAAGATTTTCTGTGTTTCTTTTCTTCTTTTTCTTCATTTTTATTGAAAGACTCAAATATAACCTACCAAAATTTAGGGGAAAAGATCAAGAAAACATACTGCTTGTTACCAATAAAACTTCAGCCAAAGAGACTGGTTGGTAGTTTAAAATGTGGGTGCTGATGCCAGACTGTCTGGGTTTAAATCCTAGCACAACAACTTGTTGTGTGACTTTCCACAAGTTAGTCTCCCTCACTGGGCCTCAGTTTCCCGATTCATAAAAAAAGGATAAAAATAGTGCCTCCTTCTTAGGGTTGTTGTAAGAGTCAGTTAGCTAGTGTATGTGTGAAGTACTTAGAGCAGTGCCTGACTCAGAACGCCGAATGGATGTGAATTGTTATTACTGGATGCAAGGTTTTCACAACTGCCAATTATTTTTAGCCATTAAGTCCTGAAGAAGTGAAGATCGGAGAGGCATCCCAGGGTGCCTGCTGGCCAGCAGCAAAATGAAGATTCCCCCCTCTTCCAGCCCTTTGGCGATGTGAATCTTAGAAAGACTGGATTAGGAAGTATTTGGATCAGGTGATTGATTACATTCATGTGATGAAATGTGAACGGTCATTAAAAATAACAGTGAGTAGAAGGAAATTCAGGATTTTGTGCTGAGTAAAATAAACAGGTAACAGGACCATTCTTTTTTGTGAAAAGCATATACAAGCAGTGTGTAAAAGTCATACTCCATGTGCTCCTGCTTCATCCTCTACCCAAACCTCCCCAGTCTAGGAATGCATGGGCTTGGCACCAGGGAACAAGAAGCCAGGAGAAGCCATGGCAGTGTGCATGGACATGTGCACAGGGACAGATCTGGCTGGGTGTGTACCCCAGGGCAGTCATCTCTGGTGGGCTGCAGGGGTGATTATAATTTTCTATTCCTCAATTTCTCTGCACTTTTTACAATAAATATGAATCACTATTATCAAAAACTTCAAAATTTAAAGGAAGTACATAGTAACAAAGCCACGATTCCTTTAGAGGGCTGAATGAGGAGCATTTCAAAAACGGAGAAAGTAGACGATGAAAGCTGCCCTGTGAGTTCTACTCCAGTGCATGGCCTACGGATTTAGTTCTTGGGTCCACATGTGCATGGCTACTTAGGGAGAGAGGCCTGCTCAGAACTTCATGTAGACAGGCCAAGACCTGAGCAGGCCACTCCCTGTCCCAGGCCCCTTCCACCAGGAACTAGCTTTTCAGCAGCACTGGGTAGAGACTAAGTGCCCCTCAGTTTGTGGGGGAGGATGATTTCCATTCTGCATTCTTCCTGGAGTCTCTCAGATCCTCCTGTCCAGAGATGCCACAACATCCCGGGTGTGGTTTTATGTGTCACCATCTCCCATCGTCACCAACCTTCACTGGATGACAAAATGAAAAGTAAAAAGGTCACAGTCTTGCTCATTCTGGCCCTCTCTTCTCAGAAGACCTGGTTTATTAGTTTTGGTGACGTGGTCAGCTACAAGCTGTTTGATTTGGGGCTACAGAATTAGGACTATTTTCCTTTTTGCATTTGGTGGAATCAGGTGAGAGGAAGGCTCTAGAGCTGAGGATGCAGGGACCTGAATGCTCAGCTCCCATCTCTCCTGCTGCTGCTTGAGATTCCAGCTTCCCAAGCAAATGTGGAGGGTGCTGCTTTTCATGGCCAGGGGGACAGTACATGGAAAGACAGACAGATGTCCCCCTGCACCAGGGGTGAAAACACTCCTCACTCTGGGGCTTTTCCCAGGAGTAGAGCCTTTGCAACAGAAGAAACAGGCAGGAGAGCAGCTCCTCTCTCAGCCTTGGGGTTCCCAGTTTAGGCTTCTTGGCCCCCAGGGCTGTCAAAGGCCATTTCCCTCCACCTTCCAGCAGATTCTCAGCATCCCTGGGACATGCAGTAAGTGGGGTCCTCAAAGGCTCTTTGATCTCAAATCCATTGGAGTGTCAGCCCATAAATATTGTGCTAGCACCCCTGTCACAAGCCCTCAGGTGTAATAATGTCTGTGTTTTTAATTCTGGCTTAGATTAACAATGGTTAAGTTCTATTTAATGATTTCTGCGTCTGGACTTTTCCTCTTAACTTGACTGAAAATCTTTTAAGACATCATTTTCTCACAAGCCAAAGTGTAGGTTAAACAATGATGAGGTACCCAAATCACACTTGTTGAATGACAATGCTAGATGACAGACAGACAGGTGGATGAATGCAGACATCTTTCGTTGAGGTCTTCCCATAGCAGGAATAGCTGTTCTGTGCAATCATTCAACAAATATTTACTTATTAAATGCCAGCGACTGTTCTAGATCCTTGAGATTCATCAGTGAGCAAAAACAATGAAATAAATAAAAAATCCCTGCCTTCATGGAACTAAGGTGCCATTTAGAGAAACCTATAAATAATATTTAAAAATAAGTACACGTATTAAAAATAAGTACAAATCTATACACGGGAGTATAGATGTAGAGGAAGGATAGCTAGTATGGAAACAACAAAAAAGTAGAACAGAGTAAGGAGGGTTGGAACTGGGGGAAGGCAGGTTGTAGCACACAAGGGAGTCAGAGCGGATCTCACCCAGATGGTAACATAGAGCAAATATTTGAAGGAAGTGCAGGAGTGGAAGATGGGGATATCTGGGGCAGAAGCATTCCAGGAGAGTGAACAGACAGAGTCAAGTTCATAAGGTGGTGTGTGCCTGGTGTGTTGAGGAACTGTAGTGGGGTCCTGGCTGGAGTGCAGTAATAAGAGGGAGAAGTAGAGGAGATGAGTTTAGAGAGGCAGAGTTGAGAGGGCCTGGCAGATCCTGTAGGGCCTTAGGGAAATGAGCCATGGAAGGGTTTTAAGAAGAGGAATGACATGATCTGATTTAAATTTTAAAAGATTCCCTTTAGTTCTGTTTTGAGAGTATATCTCAGACAGAAAATAAGTACAAAGCTATATTATAATAATCCAGGTGATAAATGATGAAGATTCCACCCAGGATGGTAGACAACTAGATAATGAGCCTAAGCAACTAGAACGATGGAATTGCCATCTAGTGAGGTGGAGATGGCTGTGGATGAAGCAAGGTCACTAGCTGGAGGTGGGCACAGGGCAGATCAGGAGGGGATGTTGAGCTTAAGGTATCATCAAGTAGATTTCCAAGTAAAGATCTGAAGATAACAATTTAAATTTGGACATCAGTAATATATGGCATGCAAAACCATGAGATCACCAAAAGGCTTAGTATAGATAAAGAAAAGAGGACCAAGGGATGAGTCAACAAAGGAGACCAAAAGGAGCAAAGAGTGTGCTATGTGGAGTCAAGTGAAGAATGCACAGCGTGGAAGAAAAAGCAATCAACTGTGTCAAATGCAGCTGATAGGGCAGCTAAGTTGAGGACTGAGACACCACCATGGACCCAGCAATACAAAGACCGACAAGAGCAATCTGTAGATATTGGGGCAAAAGTTGGTTAGAGTGAGTTTAAGAGAGAATGGGAGGAAACAAATGGGAGAAGGTGGGCAGAGACAACTTTCTGGAGAAGCTATGCTGCAAATGGAGAGCAAACAAAAAGTTGCAGGCAAAGTAGGCTCAAGACCAGGTATTTTTTAAAGTTGAAGAAATAATGCCATGTGTATGCTGATGGGATGATTCTGGAGGTAAAGAACTGAGGATGCAGGAGACAAGTGGTCAGTGTTGTGGGAAAGACATCCTTGAACAGGTAAGAGGGGATGGCATCAGTGTGCAGGTGGAGAGGTTGGCTCTACAGAGGTGCATGACTAGTTCATTGCTGTCATAGCCAAGGAAACAGGATGTGAGGGCAGATGCCAGCAGTGGTTGGAATGTGGTTTGTCTGAGAAAAGGGATATGGGGTCATCAGTCAGGAGTGGTGTGGGAGGAAGGTGTTAGGGGCCTGAAGAGAGAAGTGATGGTCTGAAGTTGTCCTCCAGGACAGTGGGGGGTGGACAGTGAACAGAACCAGAATGCAGTGTGTGAGAATCTGGTGGCAACTAAGGGCCTCCTTGAAAACTGTGGGCATGAACTGAAAATGAGATCAGTCAGAAGGGTTCTATTTTTTCCCCAAATAAGCATGGAGTAAATGGAGAGCTGGACTTAACCATGGCTGTGGCTTTGCCAAGACAGTACAACGAAATGAGAAGGACAAAGGCGTCAAAGGGATACGCAAGGGAGTGATTATAATGATTGACCATGGAATTTAACTTACGTTCTAGAAAGAAGGGTTTCCATTTTAGTAAGTGGGAACATGTGAGGTCTTTCATTTTGCCAAGAGTGAGCTGTGGATGGAAAAAGTCTGAGACTCACTGCCTGGAGCCATCATTAACTCAGTGACTCCCTGATGATTTAATGGTGGTGACCTGCCTCCTGAACTTGCTCTCAGGATCAGCTTGCCAAGAGAAGGGATACAGTGCAGGGGTTGGTGGTGGAATAAGGAGGTAAGGGGCTGTCACATTTCACTAAACTTGCCATTCGGCCACCTTGGAGTGCCCCACTCACCCCAAAGTCACTTCCAGCCCCATTGGCAAGCCTGGCCTCCCCAGAAGCAGCTCTAGTGGTTAACTCTGAGTGCAGGCAGGCCCCTCAGCTCCTCCAATTTGGGTTGAAGAAGCTCTACCAAGCAGTTGCCTGTCCTGCCTTTCTTCTTATGGCTGACCCTTCCACCACCGTTTATTAGCCCCACCTCAATCCATGTCCTTTAATTCCCAGAGATGTCTGTACCTCTGCCCCTGGCTTATGTGACAAGTCCTTGTCTCTTCTGCCTTAGTCAGCCTCTACTCTTCCCTACCCAGCCAGCCCTGCTACACACACCCAGGCTGGACCTCACCAACCAGCCTCATTCCTGCACACGTGGTCCCAGGATTTGTTGGCTCAGCCTCACCCACTCCACTGGCAGTCAATCTTCAGGCCTGTTTCCCGGATCACGATGATAAAATCAGCAGTAACTATACAATATAATCACTGAGCTACTTAGCCCACTGCTTAGTTCCCCCAAACCAGCATAAAGCCTTTTATATAATAGGTACTCAGTAAATACCTGAGAAATAAAGCAATAAGTGAGCAGTATCTATCAAGTGCTTAAGTCCCTGGGATGATCTAAGTCTTTTCCATATATTAACTAATTTAATTCTCCCAACCCTCTGTAAGAAAAAAAAAATGATACTATCCTAATTTTACAGATGAGGAAATTGAGATGCAAGGAATCACATGGATAATACATGGCAGAAACAGATGTAGAACCCATTCTGTCTGCCTTTTAAACCCAATATCCTATATGCATCTAACCCAGAGAGTCCCCAAGGTCACTCTGGACCCACTGAATACAAAACAAGAGGTTAAAAATCAGAGACCCTCATCAGTGAAACCACATCCCTCCATACATGGCATAGCAACAAGCCCCTTGTTGGGGCTTGGGCCCCCCAACTCCAGCTTTGGGAAGCCAGCCTCCAATGCTTGATGGCCCAACCCCCTCTGCCCAAGAAGTGCCAGATGACCATTAGATTCGTGGACAAGGACTCTAGAAATTCCTCCACTAGTGACCTCCCTCAGTCTGTCCCTGCACAGTCAGTCCCACCGTGTGTTCCAGGCAGATGTCTCGGATGTGAGGTGGGACTTCAGTAAGTTGGCAGTCCAAATACCTGAGACTGATGCAGAGATTCCCAGTTGTCCCCAAACCTTGATTCCATTTTTCTTTAATAATAAAACTCACAAGCTTTAGATGCACAGCTAAGTTCCAAGCAATAAGATGACTCAGCTCTTTTCATAGATCCATAGTTTTAACAGGGTGATTTTTTTCTCCCAAGAACATTTGACTTCTGCAGATGTTCTTCATTGTCACAACCGGCGGATACTACTATAGGTAGAATCCAGAGATGCTTAACACCCTACAATGCACAAAACAGCCCCTTGCACAAAAAGAATTATCTGGCCCAAAATGTCAACAGTGTCAAGGTTGAGAAATTCTGTTCTACATCATGCCCTTCTTCGATGGAATGCACACAACTCCCTCTCATCTTTACCTCCTCTCCTCCCAGGCACAAGTTGAGGAAAAGTAGAGCAATCACCTCATTTTAAGAAACTACATGCTTGGGGATGGCAGAGCCACCATAACAGCCCTGGACTGCCTACCCCTACTATTACCATAGAGAGAAATCATCTCTCTTGCTTCAGGCATTGGACTTAGGGGTCCTTTTGCTATAGCAGTTTAGCCCATATACTAAGGTTTGCTCACCTTGCAAAGTCAGAGTGCAATAAGTTCCTAGAGTTGCCAATTGCTCTTTTTTTCTTGGCATACCCTAGCTGATCAAACAGACTTTAAGAGGGCAGCAACATGGAACCCTTGATATGGTTTCCAAAGTTATCAGGCACCAGTTCCTGCCCTTTGACCCACCTTCCCAGACCATCATCTGATACTTGTCTGAGATGATCTCTAATTCTGGGTTAAACAGGATTTCAAGTTAGCATAACTTGGTGTAATTCTTTCCCTCCTATTCTCTTTTTTCCTCTTGTCCTTTCTTTCTAAAATGTCCTATGGCAAACCAAATAACATCCTCCACCAAGATGTCTACATCCCAATCTCTAAAATTTGTGAATATGTTGTATTAGATGACAAAGGGAAATTAAGGTTTCAGATTAATTTAGGATTCTAATCAGCTGACAAACTACAGAGATTTTCCCTGAATTATCCAGATATCTCCAATGTAATCACAAAAGGTCTTATCAATGGAAGAATAAAGCGTGAAAGGCAGAATCAAAGTGATGCAGTGTGAGAAAGACTTGACTGACCATTGCTGGTTTTGAAGATGGAAGAGGCCACAAGCCAAGGAATGCAAGCAACCTCCAGGAGCTGGAAAAGGCCAGGAAACTTATTCTCCCCTAGAGCCTCCAGGAGGAACTGCAGCTCTGCTGACATCTTGATATCAGACCAGAGAACCCTTTAGAACTTCTGACCTCAAGAACACCACAAAAATGTCTGGCATCTTAAACTCTAAGTGTGAGGAATTTGTTAAAGCAACCATAGAGAAAGAATG
>JAJEJO010025169.1:0-16269 GCA_020662805.1 Glaucomys volans
GTGTCCCACCATGAGGCAGCAGGCAGCAGGCCCCTGCCTTCCCTGGGTGTGGCTGGATGGCAACACCCACCCCTCTGCCCCTGTGGTGGGGAAACACCCCACACTAAGTGAAAGGCATCTGATGGTCCAGGTTGGTGTGGGGACAGTCATACAAGAGCTCTTCCTGTCAACCCTCCCTTGCCTTACCTCTACTCCTGTATTTTGTGTGAGGATCCCAGGGTGTAAGAAACAAAAGCTGTTCAGGGTGACAGGAGAATGAAATGGCTCTTGAAGCAAGGATTGGTCACTTCTGATGAGAAGACCCCAATGCACTGCTTGGCCGAGCAGGTCAGCTGCTGAAGGTCACTGTCCTGGAGATACGGGTCTAGCCATGAGCTGCTGGTGTAGGTTGATGGGAAGAGGAAGCAGTTTTATGTCACCTGCCCCAGAATTCACAGCTAAAGCTAAAAGTTGCACTGCAATCCACCTGACTCCAGAATCCCTTCACCTTCTACCTGCTCATGAGCCAGGCAGTGCAAACACCAGCTCTGGAAAAGATTCCATGTGTAAAACCAGCTTCGTGCCCCAGGGAGCTGATCATCTAGTTGAGGAGTAAAGATCTTGGACATGATATAAGTGCCCCTACCAGGAAGTAAGAAATTAATCATGATCATGATGAAGCATTTATATGCCAGACTCTCTTCTAATGCTTACTTAACCTATTTATATTAGCTCATTTAATCATCATAACAAATTCCTTGAGGTAGGCCTGTTGCATTTCCCAAGTTTACAGCAGAGTAAAGAGACACAGAAGTTAAATTATTGGTCAGATCCAGGCAGGTAGTAATCAGTTCATGACAAGCCACTTCCTCAGAGTGGTACCACCTGCCTTTTCTCATGGTCTCTCAGGAGAGTAAAGTTAAGAGCCATATCCATCCCTTATTAGCTCTCCTTGTGTATACACACACACACACACACACACACACACACACACACTATGTGGTACTCCCATGGCCATGGCCATATCCACATTTGTACACACCAAATGCCCACATACACCATGCCTGCTCCCAGACTTCTGGCAGCCCATAATCATCACCCAATGCCTCAGTTTCTTGATGTCATCTGCCATTGTAGCAGACCTCTCTTCATTGATTCCAGAACTCTTCTGAAACTCTTCAAGATGCTGATTATGCAAGTGACTATATTGTAATGCGCTTTGCAGTTTACACAGCACTCTGTGGGTAGTAGCTCAGTTATTGCTCACGGTGGCCAATTGGGCAGCAAGAGATTTTGTGTGTATTTGACAAGAAGAAGCCTCCCCTGACTATTGTCTTTAGTTTGAGGTGACTTAGAAGAAATGACTCTATACATACCTATGTGTACTTGATCTTCATTATTTACAGATTATTTGGAAATTTACATACTCAGTAAAATTCATTCACAACCTATGATCAACTCTTGTGGTGCTTTTGTGATCACTTGTGGCTACACACAGAGTGGCATGAAACTAGTCACTTGGCAAGCACATTCCATTCAGGCTGAACAGTGCGGCTCTCTACCTTCTTGTCACAGCTATCGGAATATAAGTGTGTCCTTTTTGTGGTCTTAGTTCTGTGCTTTTTGCATTTGTGTGTGTGTGTGTGTGTGTGCGCGCGCGCGCTTTTTGTTGGTTATTTTGTAGTTTAAAATGGTACCAAGCAAATAGTGCTATAGCGTTCCTCCAAGACTGGGGTATGCACTAAGGGGAAAATGTGTGCATTAGGCAAGCTTCATTCAAGCTTGACCTGAGTTATCGAGCTACTGACTTTGAGTTCAGTGTAGGTGAATCAAATGTCTATATTAAATTTTAAATAAGGAGTTTTAAACAAGCACATCTAGAACAAGGTTGCATATTAATCATTTGACAGAATGAGTATGACCAGAGGCTCCCAGGAACCCTAATCTTGTATTTCCACTTGGAGTGATGGTTCAGTATTCCCTAACTCAGGGTTCATGGTAACTGGAGAGAGTACAGCTACCATGGAAAATAACAGAGGACTGTGTCTGTGTATATCTAGATCTCACAGGGGCAGAGTGTTTTATTTGAAACTGGATCCCCAGGTTCCCCAGGCCGACCTCAAACTCTTGGACTGAAGTGATCCTCCTACCTCAGCCTCCTGAGTTACAGGGCAGGTACCACTGCGCCTAGCTCATAGTGTTTTTAATTAACGGAAAATGTCAGAGAAATTTGAGTCTTAGCATTAAAGAGAGAAATAGAGCTCATGTAGACACAGATCTACATAATGTTAGAGTGAAGCCACAAGTTCCCACCAATCAATGTAAAAGAGAGCTGGCCATGGTGGCGCACGTCTGTAATCCCAGCACTTGGGAGGCTGAGGCAGGAGGATGGCAAGTTCAAAGGCAGCCTCAGCAACTTAGCGAGGCCCTAAGCAACTCAGTGAGACCCTGTCTCTAAATAAAATACAAAATAGGGCTGGGGATGTGGCTCAGTGGTGGAGTGCCCTGGGTTCAATCCCCAGTACCAAAAAAAATCTATATGTGTGTATATATATATATATATATATATATATATACACACACACACACACACACATATACATATACATATACATATATATATGACATGGTAAAGGATGCACACGAATTCCAACCTGGGATCTCCCTCTGCTTACAACTCTCATACTCCTCTGGAGTCAGAGAAGAGTCACTGGGTTCCAGCGTCCATCCAGGCCAAGGTTGACTCTGCAGTTGGCTAGAGAGGCTGGGAGCCCAGTGACTCAGTAGCCAGCAGGAATAGTAGTAGCCCAGTTACCTTCCCTTGAGAGCCTTCCTTTGATTGAGAAATTACTGTGGCAGGAACAACCTAATGAAAGGGGAAGCAGAGCCCCACAGGCGACAGCTTTATCTCCCTCTACAACCAGAGATGGATCCAGTGGCAGCACAGTGCCCAAGGCCAGAGGTTTCTTTCCTCTGCTACTGGCTAGGCCTGGGGACTTGTCAAGCCCAAGTTAGCGTATCGATTGCAGGCGGGAAAGTGTGAAGTTGGAGCTCGCTTGCCAAGGAGAGCCCGCAGCTCCCTGGCAGGGCTGGCCCCATGTGGGTTCTCTCTAGTATGAGCCCTGGAGAAAGGTGAGTATCTGGCCTCAGAGAACATGGTGTCAATTTTGGATTTGCTGTGTGGAGTGAGGCCCTAGTGTTGCATCTTATAGGATGAGAGGGACTGTGCCTGCCTGGTTGCCTGAGCAACCCATCTCTAAGGTTCTTGCATCAATCCCAGCAACCCACTGCAGAGAGCCACTCTGGCCCACCTCACAATGCAGGCTGCCCGAGGGCCTGCCAGCCCTGGAGGGATGCCATGTGGCCATGCAGGGCAGCCATCCTCAGTTTTAGGGAAAGGACACTTCGGGAAAGGACACTTGGCTACTAAAAACAGTGGAAAAGGAGAGGGCGGAGAATGGGGAAACTGGTATGGGCCTGAGCTCAGTGTTGGCTGAGAACCAACCTCATTTGCTTTTGGCCAGGCATGTGTCTCCTGAGCTTTAAAACACAAGACAAGCAGCCTCTCTGTTCTTTCTACTGTCGCCCCCAAATTCTTCTGGGACCTACTGCTTCTGGCCTAAGCTGTGTGGCAAAGCTTAGCAAATTAAGACAAAGAAGAAATCATCTTCCTAAGTATCATTGTGCCTGTTGCAGTTCTTGGCCCACCACCACAGGCCTCAGGGCCCATTCCCTCACCCTCCCACTGCAGGCGGCTCAGTCTCTCCCTGCCCTGGGCCTTTGCAAGGTAGATCTGTGTTGAACTCTGAGCACCGTTTTGCCCACCTGTTCTTCCCCACCCAAGCAGGATTCTATTTGTGCCCTTACAAGCACTAGATGACAGTTCTTCCCACTTCTGCCTCCTTTGCTGTGGTGCAGGCCTGGGGTCTGCCCAGCCCGACCATAGGAGGGAGAGCCCACTAAGCCAGCATTTTCACCCAGAACCTGCTAGTCACCTGCAAGGCCTCATGGGTCTGGATGGTGGAAGGAGCCAGCATTACCCCCATGCAAAGAGGGAAAGGGGCCTCAGAGTAAAACTGGGGGAAGGAAATCTGTGGGAGGTGAGGGAGGACTTGTCTGCTCAGAGGCAGTCTGTGAATCAACAAATCAGACTTAATCTGTACAGAATTCTTTTTTCTGACCCCAGTAGATTCTGTAGGCCCCTCCCGTACCACACCCCAACCTCAGGTGTTGTTGGGCTCCATTTCCACTGAAGGCTTAGCCGCGGGCCTCAAGTAGGAAGAAGGTATGGAAGCATGGGAGGAAGTCAGAGGCCTACCTCCCTGGCCCTGCCCCTTCTCTACTACACACTACCTTCTCTTTGCCCTCCAGCTACATCTGTCTAGTTCTGTTAGATGTCACTGACATCTCCTGGTCCCTCCCCTCATCCCTTCTAGCCCTCTGCCACTGGCTGCAGCTCAGACTTTGAGAATTCCCAGGTATTTAGACATTCATTTCATTGCTTAATCGAGCTTGAAGCCGTTTAAATTAATACAAGTTTTTACATTTAGCAGCAAAGGCTTTTATAGGCCCCTTTAGTAGGGAAAGAAAGAGGTCAGGAGAGAATCAAGGAAAGAATTTATCCTGGACTATTAGCTTCCTGTGGTGGGGACAGATCAGCCACCACAAAGAATGCAACTCTGAGGCCACCCTCTTGGAAGGACAAAGTCAGAACCAGGTCTGTGGGCCTAGGGGTAGGTCCCTCAGTGGCAGGAGCCCAGGAACCCTTAAACCCTGTGAGAATTCTTAAGGATTCTGGGGTTCAGCCACAGTCCATGACCCAGGATCCAGGTTTATGGCAGGGAGCACATCCTTCTAGTTGCTCCTTCTCGGGTGGGTAACCCTCTGCTGGGGTCTCCCCCTTAAGTTCCTGTGTCCCAGTGTAGTTCCTGCCCACGTCTTCCTGCCTCACCTGTCCTCTTCTCTCCTTTCTCAAAGCCACTTTAATTACCTTCATTAAGCATTAATCCTTTCAGCCCTTCCAGGAAGAACGGTCTCCCTCTCCCTGGGGATTGTCTTGCTCCCTGAGGCCTGCCTGTCTTCCTAGCACAGAGCTGAGGTGAATGCTGAAGAAGAATGGGGTGCAGCTGTGCCCCATCTGCTGCTTACCTCACTCTTGACCCTTACACACACACACACACACACACACACACACACTCACTCACTCAGATGACGCACGCTTCCTCACTTATACCAAGAAGAGTTGGTGAAGTGATGGGGTGTCAGATGGGTTCAAGTGTATGGAAACCACAGGCTCTTGCTCTTCTTCCCTGGGGACAGCAGCCCAAGGCCTGGGAGCCCTCTGCCTGAGCACACTTCGCTCCCCTGTAGACCCAAGCCCTGCACAGGCAGTGCTGTCCCCACAAAGATGACAGCCCATCTTTCTGTCCCCAGGTGGAGGTGGAGGTCGAAAGCATGGACAAGGCTGGCAACTTCATCGGCTGGCTGCACATGGATGGCTCTAACCTGTCCGTCTTGCTGGTGGAGCATGCGCTCTCCAAGGTCCACTTCACTGCCGAGCGCAGCACCTACTACAAGTCCCTGCTGTCTGCTGAGGAGGCCGCCAAGCAGAAGAAAGAGAAGGTACGAGTGTGGTAGCCTGTCCCCAGTACGTGCCTGTCCTCCCCACCATACCTCCCTAAGCATCTGCCTCCAGAGAACAGTCCCAAGTGGCCCAGGATAGTGATGATTTCAGAACTCACAGTCAAGGGAAAGACTGCCAGCCTAAGCGACCTTGGCCACAAGCTTGTTGCAGACCTGAGGTGGACCTGGACTTGCTAAGCCTGAGAGATCCCCAGTGATCTCCAGGCCTGCTCAGGTAGCCCTGCAGCAAAGGTGACTTTGGGGCAGTGGGAGAAAGGACTAAGGAGCCCCTTGTGGGGAGGAGCCTAGGGCCTTTTCTCCCAGCCCTGACCCTGCTCCATCGATGCCCTCTGGGGAGATGGGAGACCCACTGCCACTGCCCCCCACCCACCCCCCCCGTTTGAATTTCCCTCACATCACCCTGCAGGGAAGCAGCCCCAAGAGATGCATAAAGCTGTTAGAACAGCGGATTTACAGCCCATCAGTCTCTGCAGACACTGCATTGAAGAGACAAGGGGGGTGGGTCACAAAGCAGCTTTAGGAAACAAATTGATGATTAAGACACTCAGTGGTTTGGGAATGGGAGCCAGGCTCAGCACCCCCATTCTAGCCTGTCTCCATTGACTTACAGCCCAGCCCCTATAATGGGGATAAATCAGCCGGCCACCAATTTGTCAGGGCTTCTCTGAGCTTGAGGAGGATTTCGTGGGACAGCCGTGCTGAACCATAAATTTGTTCTAGGAATAAACGTTTCCTTCCCCCTGGGGCAGCCATCTGGCTCAGAACTCACTTTCCAGAGCCAAAGCCCAGACACCTGCCAGAAGGAATGGGGGGCTTTGGGCACCTGAAGGCACCATGTTCTTCCCCAGCCCAGAGCAGCTCCTCCTCAATCAGGACCTCTCTTTTCCTTCTGGGCCCCGGGATTGCCCTTCTGGGTCTTCCTTCTTCTGTCCCTTAGGAATTTGGGCATGCAAGCCAGGAGAACACAGTAGACTCCAGAGAAAGTGGGCTCAGAAAGCCAGGGCAGGTCAAAGGGGCTGTCCACACCATGGAGGAGCTAGCGCTGAGTGTGAGCTCGGAGCATCTCCTCCATCCTCGTTCAGCTCCTTCATACATTGAACCTACCTTCCCAGAATGAAGAGAGAAGCAGGCTGCCTGGGCTCCTACATAAAGGGAGTCATACGCATCCTCTTGGATTTCCTGCTTATGACAGCTGAACTTGAAACTGCCACTCCCATGTCCTCTGCCTGCTGCAGGGAGATGGGGGAGAGGCCATGCCAGTACCGCCTGGTACAGGGCTGAACCTTCAGAGAGAGAAGACACTAGGGCCAGTATGGCAGCATCAGAGTCCAAGACCCTGAACTGAAGGCACCTTTGCCCCGAGCCTACTTCCTGGCTATCAGCAAATGACAGTTTATTTGTCCCTGAAAGCTACCTCTTCAGATCTGGGCTATCCTTTGTCCTCTGAGAGGAGAGATTTGAGAGGGATGCAGAAAAGACAGGGAGTTTGGCCTGAGAGGAAGGTATGGGTTCCTTGGCAGGTACTGAACTGGGCATCATTATTTACTACACAGTAGATTTGTCTGAAAGAGCCCAAGCTGTCATTTCACTGGTGGCACTTAATGACGCTGAGGAGTAATTACCAGTGATTAATTACTTACATGGGCTGCATGTTTTTATTCCAGCCCAATTTAAATGCAGCACAAAGCTCTCAGTGCTAGGCCAGCCTGCCTCCTGGGTCCCTCTCCTGCAAATTCCCAATGCTTGAAGGATCCTAAGGAACCCAGGCGGGCTTCTTCTGGTAGGACTGGTACTCCAAGGTGGCATTGGCAGAGCCTTACAGCAGCCCACATTGGCTGTACTCAGGTGAGAAAATTTGGTGGCAATCTAGGGGACAGTAACCTGGGTATCTTGGATGTATACAACCTTGCCCCACTGTGACCCCAAGAGGGCCACCTTTCTAAGTGGGATAGGGTAATCATCTTAGATCAGGATGTGTGAATGTCTGTGCCTGCAAGCTCACCAAGGAAGGGTAAGGCTGAGAGATTTGGTGAGACCAGGTGCAAGCAGAATTCTCTGGGCCATGTGATTATGTGTGCAGGCATTAGTGAGAGTGTCTGCTAGAGGAACCTGACAATGCTGGTGTCCCAGCAACTGGACTTAGCTGCCTCCCTGCTGGGTTTAATTCCTCCCTGTGGGTGACTCCTCAGCCACCAGGCTGGGTAGGGCCCTCCCCTTTCCCTGCAGGAGGCTGATAGAGACTCCCCACCCCCCTTAAGGTTTCTGGGCAGATTCGGGGGACCAAGTAGGGACCACACATGGCATGCACTAAGACTCCCCGGCCCCCACACAATCATGCCCAGCAGGGCCCTTGAGGGCTGGATTGGCCATTGATTGACTTTTATTGAACTTGGCTTCCCGCTGTGGGTTTGAAGGCCTCCACCACCCGGGCCCCATGCCAGTCCCACCCCTGGAGCCTTGTGAGTGGCAATATTAAATAAGATTTAGAAAGACTCCCACCAATAGATCCCTAGTCCACAATTCCCATATCCTGCCAGAAGAAGGACACAGGATCCCAGGGGAGGGAGTAAAGGGAAGGGGGGGCAACCAAGGGCCAGGAGAGACCACCTCTGCTCCTGTCCTGATCCAGCCTTGCCTGTACCCTTCCCTAGGGACAGCCACAGCAACAGGGGATCCTAAGAAGCCCTAAAATATAGAAGGGACCTGAGCAAGACAGGAACTTAACTGGCAGAGCTTCCAGGAGTAGATGGGAGTGGAGGGTCACAGACATGCCCTGCCGCAGAATAGCTCCATCCTGGCCCCAGCCTTGAAGCAGGAGAGCTGGCGTAGCCTCTCCATATTAATGTGGCCCAGAAGTGACCCCAGAGCAGCGGCAAACCCACTCCATGTGTGGTCTCCCTGCGTCTCTGGGCCCTACTGCTTAGGGTATACCCAGGCTTTCGTCTGCTCAGCACCTTGGCCTCAGGGGTTCTTCCCAGCTCCTCTTCCCAGGAGTCTAGCATAAAGCTCTAAGGCACCAGCTCTGTGAGTGCATAATTGCTGTTCCTTCTGGGAGGGGTCTTTTGGGTTTTCCTCATTATCTCCCCAGAGATCCAGGAAGAGGACAAGTCACCTTTGAAAATAAGGAGATTGTTAAAACAAGTGTCTTGTCAGGGGTCTCAGCCCAATAGTCCACCGGCCAAGTTATGTTTACCAGCTTACTTAGGGCCACTGGCCACCAGGTCCAGTTGAGCTGTCACCTCTTCCCCCAAAAGGAAGAAGAAACTCTCAAGGTCAGAAGGGCCAGTTCAAGCCCTCTTCCCTTCCTCAGGAACAGCTCTCCATCTTTACGCGTTGGCTGCCTCTGGCCACCTCAGGCCCAGCCTGGCGTCACCTTGCTCTCCTTGTCCTTACCACACAGGTGTAGTATGCACTGCCCCACCAGACCCAACTAGGAACCAGGCTCTGCCTTCTCCCCAGAGAGGAAACCCAACTGTTTCCTGTCGCCCCAGGCACTTTGACTTGAGGAGTCATTAGCAGTTTCTGCTCTCACCCTGTCAGTCTGTTCCCAAATCATAACACAGCTGAAGAGCACCTTCCCCCACAGCCAAGGAAGCAGGGTGGGGTTAGGAAGGAGGCCCTGAATGCTGCCCAGGTCCAAGGCCCACTTCAGGAGCCCCACAGGGGCCCTGTTTTTTTACCAAGCTGAGGGCCTACTGGAAGGAAGGAAGAGGGGGTAGGGCAGGGCTTGCTATGGTGTTCTGGAGCACTGGAGGCTAAGATGGAGGGGTGGGTGGGCTGTGGAATGGTGCAGGGCTCAGCTCCAGCCATTTGAGGTGGTGCTGACAGTCTTATCCCAGAGGCAGTTTGAGTCCCATCAGTCCTCAGAACTACAAGGGTCCCAGAGGACCAGGAAGCCCAGAGTAGATAGGAATGACTGGCCGAGTATACACTTACTTCCAAACAGGAGGCCTAGGAGGAAAGCCCCAGCCCCACCAGGACAGAGACTTCGGAAGCCTCTATGACTATCCCCCAAAGTCCTCTTGGAAGCCCCCAAGCTAGAGGCCCCTCCACTTATAGGCCCTTGAAGGATTAAGCCGAATATGTGGGATCTGAATGGAGGCGAGACTATGGATTCACGTCCTGCCGTTCATCTCCTGTCCTCTGACTGAACAGGGGTGAGGGCTTTGGAAGCAAGTGTATGCAGAGGTCTCTGGGAACTGGTGGTGAGAAGGACGATAGTGGTGATGGGGACAGGTATTGGGGTGCCTGGAGTCTGGCAAGTAAGAGCAGGTGAGGGGCTTTTTGCATTGGAGCCCAGCCACAGAGCAGAAGCCACAAGGTGCCACCAGGAAGGCACTGCTCTGTACGGTCCTGGCTTATTTCAGCTGAAAGTGGAAAATCCTGTTTCATTCTGATCTCAGGCCCTTGCTTCCCCTTCTAGTGGAAGAACACACGCATGCCACACTAAAGGCGGAAGTGTGGGCTCTGGGGTATGACCCAAGGATGTTTCTTATTCACAGCATCTGTGCCCTTCAGCTGCTTTCCGAGGCTACCCAGGGGTCTTTATGTGCCCTGAGAGGCACCATCTCAGTGATGGTATGGTAATTTTACAAGGGAACAAAGGAGACCCTGAGAGGTACTTCTCTTGACTGAAGTCAAACACAAGTGAAAAGCAGTCAGGCAAGAGGCTCCTTCCCTAAGCTTTTCCCACTGCCCAGTGCTGCCTTTTCCCTCCAGGACATCCAGTCAGTGCCAGAGTGCCCCTGGGAGAGCTCTAGGGCCAGGTCGCCTATGTCTCAACTACTGGTTCCACTTCTTCTGGTCAAGTTCATACCTCAGTTTCCCCATTTGTGAAATGGATAGTATACTTCCTCAGAGTTTTTGTGAGTGTTAATTGAGTTGATATTTGGAGTATGTTTAGAATGATTCCTGGCACTAGAAAGCATGTAAGTGTCCAGCTGACACTTGGATCATCCCCTGTTCCTGTGTGTGTCTATGGGACCCCATGTGTGGTCAGGTCCCCCACACTCCCCATTCCCTTGCTGCTGCTCAGCTGGAAAGCCACCTCCTCTCCTGCTCTGACAGGCCTCACTACTTGGATAATCTCCTGGCCGCAGGATTGGACTTGACGCGCTGTCACGTTGAATCAGCTTCTGAGCCACTGCAGCCCTGACAGCACAGGACTTGGGGAGGGAAGGGAGGGGTGGCCCAGCTTCTGAGCTGAGATGGGAGCAACCTGCTTTGCTGGAGGTGAGGAGGGTGGAGCAGAGGAAAGCTGCTCAGGAAAGGCCTTTGTGCACAGTGAGGAGCCCCGGGTGCTGACTTGGAGTGCCTCAGGAGTGCCCATGGCCTTGGGCCAGGTGGGAAGGCCTGGAGAGTTGAGCAACCTGCAGAGCACTGTGGGAAGGGAGATGGAGATCTGGAGCACTAGAGGTGGCCTCGCGGGGAACCCAGGTAGTTCATTAGAGGGGGTCTTCATGCTCTAGTACATTCGAGGACCATCTGGGAATCTGGTTTTGTTCTTGGTTGAGTTTCTGGGATCCTTCTAACAGATTCTAATTTGGTAAGCCCAAATCCCTAATTTGGGATTTTGCATTTTTATTGAGCAGTTGCTTCTGATGTCTGCCAGAATCTGAGAACTGCTGAGAGCCCACCCTCTGCCCTCGGAGGTAGAGGGGCTCCAGGGGCTCAGCTCAGAGTGACCCTCACACTCACCCAGATTTACCCCCTTTGCCCAAAGCCCCTCTTCTGGTACCCTCTGACATCCCTTTTCCCTCCTCCTGTTTGCTGCCCACACATGCAGGTCTGGGCCCACTATGAGGAACAGCAGGTAGAGGAGGTAATGCCTGTGCTGGAGGAAAAGGAGCGGTCCGCCAGCTACAAGCCTGTGTTTGTGACCGAGATCACTGATGACCTGCATTTCTACGTGCAGGATGTGGAGACAGGTGAGTGACCCAGCACCGCTGGCTTACAGCTCCCGCATGGCCCAGCCATCTCCAGGAAGGGAGCCCCCCTTCAGCAAGAGGGAGGAGAACAGCCCAAGGTGCCAGGAGTCTCCCTTGCAGAACTTATGCCACTGCCACCCTACCCCCAGCCCCCTGGGCCCAGGATTCATGTCAGGAACCCACAAGTAAGCCCTGGAGTAGACAGGGCAGGAGGCGGGGGTGGCAAGGCTACACAGGTCCTCTGAGGACGGGTGAGATAACAGATTTGTCTGGGTGGTGCTCTGAGACTCTTAGGTAATGGTTTTGCTCCCAGACACCCCTGGCTGGGCTGAGCATGAGGATTTGTAGCCCTCAAAGTCTGTCAGGAAGCAAGGAGCAAATCATCTATATGTGGTCAGGAAGCACCAGCCAGCATGGCTCAGCCCCCACCCCCAACTTCCCAGGGAAGGTGACAGCTTGGCTTCTCCTTCTCCAGAGGTTAGCATAGCTGGAGTGGTGGCTAGTTTCCATGGCAACAGGCAGGCTCTAGGGGAAGTCATCCCCTGACAGTCTTCCTGAAGGACCCTCTCCTCCCTCCTGTCCTTGAGGGCTGTGTACTGTGGCCAGTCCCCTAGTCAGAGACCTCAGGTATCTAGAGGACAGGGCAATAGAGATGGCTTTGGAGCAGCTGGCCTCACTTTCCATCTCCACCCCTTTACTCTCCTGCTTCTTCTCCCCACCCCACCCCACCACCACCACCATGCTGGGAAGCAGGTTAGTTGGGAGCAGAGGAAAAGGCTCTTAGAACTGCCTCTGGGTCTAAGGAACCAAGTGCTTGGCAGAGGAGGCTACAGATATTGCTAGCACCTTGAGTGGGCAGCCCCATAGATGGTGGGATGTGGCTCTGCCCCACACCCAGGCCCACTCCAGATTTCCAAGAGTCTCGTCTTAGCTACTTCCCCTCTAATGACATTTTCTAGGCAGCTGCTTTTGTGGCAATGTCATTTCACCAAGAAAAACTTGACCATTCTGGCCTTGAGCTGGCCCTGCTTAGAAAAGAAAGATGCGGGGGAGGGTGGAGATGTAACGAAGTCCTCGAGATTAGGTTCTCTTGAGGTTGACCACAGTCCTGGTGAAAGCTGGCCTGCAATCTCCTTGGAAATGAACCCAGAAAGCGGCCAGCCTCCAGGTCTGGCTGTGTGGCAGTGAAGACCCAGTTTTGTGATGTGGTCTAGGGAAGAATCAGAGTTGTCCATTAGCCAAGGAGCCAGGCCCTCAGAGACCTGGGGAAGAGGAGCTCAAAGTAGACCCTGCCTAGAATATGCCAACTCCCCGGCCACCTGGAAAGGACCTGCTGTGAATAACAACTGGCTCTGAAGTCCCCAGGGGGCAATGCTTGAAGGAACAGTCTTCCAGTGACTGCCGTGCCCCAGTAAACCCTATTTCTAGGAAACCAGGATACTAAAGGGAATGTTATTTGAGGCAGAAAATAAGGAAAAAGAGAAAACCACATGTTCAGAGCATAGGGGGAGACAAGGGAGTGAGGTGCTCCTTGGAATGCCACCTGGATTGGGTGGGCTTTAGAGAAGACCCTGCTGCCCTCAGGTGGCTCCATAAAACTCATGAATTAAATAAACCCCAGATTCCTAGGCTCCCGCTTAGGGAACCTTCCATCTCCTTGGGGACATCCTCTTGTTATTCCCCCTTCTCTCAATTAAAGCCCACTTTCAGGAAGATCTGATGAAAACATCGACAGAGGCTGCAAATAATCAACTGGACTCTGGTGTTAGGACCTCCCAGAGGGCTTCACCTGTTCTCAGAGGACAAAGGCCTACTTCTCTTGCCTCAAAACAAAAAATACAAGAAAATAAAAGTGGAGCAAGTAAGGGAGAACCTGTCAATGTAGAGGCTTCCTCTTGGTCTGTGGCCTGACTCCACAGAGGCCTGGCCTCTGGGGAGGGGAGGGATTGCCACTCCCTAAGAGTCCCTGTGCTCACACTGAGTCGTGTGAATGTTGGGACTGCAGCCATGCGGTAGCCTGAGAGTGGACATGTGGCTTTGTGTGCCTATGCAGAGATCATTGTCAGTGCAGTTGAATTATTAAGCACCCTGCATGCACTGGGGATTCTCCTAGGTCTTGTACAAGTAAACAGAAACAAGTGAGCAATGCTCTGCCCTGAAGGAGCGCACGGTGTAGTGGCAGAAACGTAAACACTGGCAAGGAACATATAGGGCTGATGGTAGCAAGGGTAACGACAATAAACACGTGTTCCGCCCCTGTTACAGCTTGATCTTAGGCCTGGAGGGTGAAAGGTCCCACACTTAGACCGCATGTCCACAGCCCAGTCCTCAACTCCGAGAGAGAAGGGGCAGCAAAGGTCCGAGGCAGAGACAGAATCAAAGCCAGACGGGACACAATAGGAGAAGCCACAGGGGTGGGGGCAGGGAAGGTGCAGCAGGAACAAGTTAGAGAGGGAAACTGAGGAGACCTTAGATATCAGACTGTCAAAAAAAAACCTGTAGATAAGCAGCAGGGACCACTGACCCAAGGCCAGAGTGATGAAGGCGAGACAGAATGGGGATAGGGACTTGCTGCCCTCCACTGAAAGGAGGCATGAGGGTGGGCGGCAGCCGAAGTTCTGTTCAACATGGATCTCACAAAGTGACAAGGGTCAGAGTAGCCCAGTTTGAATAGTTGGGGCTCTGAGGCCCTATTCCAAATTCTTACCCCCATTTTTCATGGATGGTTCCAATTAGGAGCCCTCTTCCTGTCCAGGGCTTTATGGGACCCATTCTTCATCTCCTCTGTTGCCCCAGGAGACATTAAACAGAATGGTTTCTATCAGTCACACCTCTTTGACCTAGGCCAGGATCTGGCCCTTGTAGGAAGGGGGTCAGGCTGGCCAGCTCTTACTCTGGAGAAGGCTGCTTGGACTTGGCCTTGCTCCCATCCACTCCCCTTCCCATTGGGTCCTCACTTAGAGCCCAAGCACATTGAAGGGCTCCCATAGTCCCAGTGAGTAGATTGGAAGACTGTGTTCCTACAAGGCCCCAAGTGTCCCATGTTTGAAGGTGGATAGCATGAAGCATCTTGAGTGGGGACTACAGAGGTCCTGCCTGGGCTGGGAGCAACCGGGGCTGTGGTACTCTCCAGAATTTGACACCCTGCTTAGTCTCAAGATGAGGCTCCAGCGAAACATGGCAACTGGGACCCACTACCCTCTTCTTCCTGCAGGCACCCAGCTGGAGAAGCTGATGGAGAACATGCGCAATGACATCTCTAGCCATCCCCCTGTAGAGGGCTCCTACGCTCCCCGCCGGGGAGAGTTCTGCATTGCCAAATTTGTAGACGGAGAATGGTAAGCCACCCAGACCAGCAGGGCACAGAGCCTTAACAAGGAGGGAAACGGGGCTGTCCTGGGGCACAGACCTGTACAACTACAGCTGGATTTCAGGTGTTGGACTTAATGTCCACTTTCCACTGGGTTTTTAGTGATGGTGTCCCCCAGCTCTTCAGGGTGTCCCTGTGAGTCCCTATAGTCCAGCCAGCCTGTGGAGGATGAAGTGGTGTCCCTCCCTCTCTCCTGGGGAATGCCATGGTGGGTGCACTACCCAGCTGGCTGGAACTCTCCAACACAGCCTTCATCCTCACGGGAAGAATGATGATGTCACAGGAGTGAGGCGGAGGTGGGTTCACATTGAGCCCAGACCAGCCGCCTGACCCTCCACCTCTGCTGTCTGGAACATGAGCTATAGAACTCACAGGCCAGAAGAAGGTCACAATGTGTGATCTACCAAGGGTAGGGCCCATGGCCTTCCTAGGGTGACGAAGTGACTTGGATGTGTTCCCTGCTGCGGCCTCCCAGACAGATCTGCCAGCTAATTACAGCTGCTGTTTAGTGTGCTGGGTTTAAACAGCAGACATCAATCTAGTCATTAGTCTTGTTGCTTTATGCCCCAAGGACACATTAATCTGCTCCACATGCTCCCTTCTCCCTCCTGTGCTCCCAACTCTGCTCTGACTCCATTAGATGGTGTCCACAGCACCCTGAGGCTGGCTTCCGTAGAGGCTGGGAGCTGCCCTCTGTGACACCAGGAGATTCTGGGCAAGGAAATGCTATGTCCCCAAGCTCCGGCGGGAGCCAGAATCCTCAGGGCTGTCCCTTGAGCTCTGCCTATGATGCCATTGCAGGTACCGCGCCCGAGTAGAGAAAGTTGAGTCTCCTGCCAAAGTACACGTCTTCTACATCGACTACGGCAACGTGAGTGTTGGCCTGCAGAGGAGCCTGCGGAGGAGCAGGCAAAGGAGGGACCATCACACACACAAGTCCCTTAGGCCAAGTACATCTGGTCTCTCAAGGTCCCTGTGAGCTTAGTGACAGAACTATGCACATTTGGGCACCTCTGTTGTTCATATAACAAGCCCGGCCTGAGTGACCAGGCAGAAGGGTATCTAGGCCAGAGGCTTTCAAGCACTGATAGGTTACATACCGACCACCCCCACCAAGGATGAGGGCCCAGCCACCTCCATTCTTCCCCTTCTGCCTAACCCAAAGAGGTACCGAAGGGCCTCTGCAGCATAGGAAGGCCTTTCATACCCTGTAGCTCCTGGTCTTCCTGCTGAGCCAGGCTTTTCCATCTGCAGATCCCCAGAACATCCCCAAGCCAGCTGCCTGGGAAGGGACAGTCACAGGACTGAGTGTCTGGTATCCCTAGGAGAAAAGGCTCTCAGGCTGGTCCT
>JAJEJO010025174.1:0-46944 GCA_020662805.1 Glaucomys volans
TTTTCCCACAGACAGAGGACAAGAACGGGAAGCCCTTAGGCTCAGGGTTAGGCCACTACTGCTGCCACTGGATGAGTCTCTAGGTCTTAGTTTCTCTTGTGATAAAATGTTGGGATTGGATTAAATGTTCCTAAGAGCATTCCAGGTATACACATCTATGATTTGATGTTTCTGTGACTTCAGAGATAGATCCTTTGGAAAACATTGTTGTAAGGAAAAAAAATGCCTTCTATCAAAATGTCTTCTGGTCTACTTCTACAGGAAGCTAGAGTAGGGATGAGGGACAGATGGACCAGCATCCTAAACAAAACAAAGGAAATAATTTTGCAACTGATTGTTTAGGGAGCCACAAGATCATGTATCTGTGATTCTGTACCCTGCAATTCAAGCCTGCTCAGAATAGGGTATGTCCAAACTGATAATAGTCTTTCCAGTCAGCCCCAAACTCAGAATGGTATGCCAGATCTAGAAAGGGACCCCAGAGACCATTTAGTCTACTCCTTCATTTTGTATTCGTATCAGTGTAGGCCCTAGCCCTTGGAAGAAAGAGGCCTCCCAGCCATATGTTCCAAGTTCCCCAAGGATAACTGACAGAGATTTTAGATCTCATGGTTCTGATCAGATCACATCCACAGAGTCCACCATCCCCACTAAGTGTATCTTTGGATGCAGATCCTGGTGGAGTAGGGTTTCCTTTAGGAATGTAACACTTAAGAATCTTTCAGACTCTTTCTGCTAACTTCTGCTTTAGAGGTTATGATGTAACTGATGGAAATTATCTTGAGACTTACTTTTGTACTTAAAATGGGTGGGACAGGGTGTTTCAGGCAGAATGCCTGGACAAAGAGTATGGATCCTTCTGCTGGTTTTGGAAGCTCCTCTTCTGTGTCTAACCTGACCTGCGATTTGTCAGCTCATTCTAACAGTTAAGCACCTTGTTAGTGGGCATTAATGAATCCCGGACTCCTTGTGACTTCTCAGTGATACACTGTAGTAATGAATTTCCTAACTTTTTTGTAACAAAAGCATGAGTAAAGTCTGATTGCTAAGATACTTTGAGTTTTTCCACACAAAATTACTTTATAGACAAGCCCCAACTTTTGAACCACCATTTTTTTTTTTTCATTATTAAGTTGATGTTTCAGACTTAGAAAACTGCAACTGGCATTTCGTTTTTCAGCCTGGCCTGGCTAACCTATAAGTCAGCTGAAACATAGAGGTGCCATGAATCACATGGAAGGTAAAATTTTTGCAAATGAATGACCGAGAACTGCAGCTAGGAGTTCCCTCTATCTTGAACACTTTTGGAAGAAAAGGCCTTCCACAGTCTAGCTGGAACATAAGCACATTTACAGCACAGTGTAAAAGAAGGATGTCCCATTAATCTTTCATCTGATAAGAGGGGTGAGAGGAAGGAGCAGGAGGCTGCTGGTTGTCTATAGAGCAGCAGGGTTAAGCATTCTGAGGGCACATTGCTGTCTGCTGTGTGCACCCTTATGGTCTCCTATAAACTTTGCTTCCTGAGTATTTCCAAAATCACACAGACCTACAGGTGCAGGGCTGTTAGGAGCAAGGTGGGTGACAGGAAGCAAAGTCTTTTAGGGTGGAACAGGATATAACCTGTTAGCAGCTTCCCTTTTGCTCAATGGATGAACTGGACCTGCCCAGCAAAGTGTGTTCTGATTCTTTCTCATGCCCAGCGCTACCTCTGGAGCCCTGTGTTCTGCTAGGTACAGGCTGGCCCTTAATACTCCTCACCTTCTGGGGGTGTCATCCTGATTTAAGGTTGGGAGCCAAAGCCATGAGAACCAGAACATCCATAGGTCTCACACTGTACGACCTTGAAAAAAATCTAAACCCAAACACTCCTTCTGCTGCTTCTATCAAAGCTTGTCAAGTGAGATTCCACACTTGGGAACTCATTTGTTCTTCCCTGGTAAGCCCCTGCTTCTCCCTCCCCTCCCCACTGCCCTCCTGTACCTTGCATCCATGGAAGCCTCTCACTGACCATTGAGAATGCCCAATTAAATCCTAAGTGCTGTGCAACTTAAATTCAAATTATACCCCAGGAAATCTGACACAGTCTGTGTTTCTCATTGATTTAAAAAATTAAGACCCAGTGATATAATGTAATTCATTATTATGTAATAAAAGCCTATTATGGATAGCAATTTTTCAGTGACTAACTTAATTTTACTTATTAGTGTTCATTTAAATCTCAGCTTATAATATGTTCAATACAAGTACTAAAACCATGTGTTTTTTTCCCTAAAATCAGCAATTTAGATTTTTTTCCCACCAATTTAGTTAATATTTCCCTCCTTCCCCCTCCTCCAGAAATGTTCAGATAAATGAAGTTTTCCACATTTAAGTCAGTGATTGAATAGAAGTAAATTGGGGGGATAATTAATTTTCGAACCAGAAGTATCAAACTGAAAAATTTATTAATTTCAGAAAATCTGACAGTTTTGAGGCCCCTTTAAAAGAAACAGAGTGTCTTTCAGTAAACATACCCTAAGACAGCTCAGTGTGAACATGAACCCATTCCCCTACAATGCAGCATTAAGTTCCTTTCCACCTCACATCACGACTTCATTAGGAATGTGCTTCTGGATTTACATTTTTCTGGGTTTAGTAAGTTTAATTTGAATTTATTTCCTCCTAAGTGAATTTTTACTACTGGAAGGCCCTCCTTTGTCGGGGGCCTTTTATTATTATGTGGTTGGCTGCCCCAGAGGGTGAGACGGCCTTGAAGTTAGAGGCTGGCTTTGGCCATGGAGAGGATTGTGGGTTACCATCCGGGCTGAGAGCAGTGGGGATAGGAGTAGAAGACTCCTCAGCAAGGAGAGTGCTTCTGTGAGTACCTTTGTCCTTTGGGACTAAATATCCAGATCTGGCAGCCCCTCCCCATGGCAATGGGGGCTCATTACCTGGAGAGCTGCCTATGCTACTTCCTCCCCACTGGGCCCCTCTCCACCTCTGCCTCCCTCTGAGGAGGCTGCTGCTGTTTGTGGCCAAGAGAATTCCTTGTCTTGGTGGAACCAGAGGCCTCCCCTCTGAGGCTATTTAAATGTGTTCCTTGGGCCTAAGGATGACTCACCCGTTTAACAATTAATTACAGCTCTGTATATTGTAGGCACTGCACGTACGTGGGGGTGTAATCTCAGTGTTGCACAATGTTAATGAGCTTCTCCACATTACCAAATTGCGAAGACCTGAGGTTTAAAAAACAGAAATTGAACCAGGTTGGGAGGAAAAGGCAAATTCATACAGTGTCTTTGATATAAAAATCTTTTGATTTTCTACCCTGTGGCTTGCAGGTTCCACCGGGTAAGGCCAGCAGAGGTGGGAGGAGGGCAGGGGCAGATGGGGGTCCTGACTTAAGGGAAAAGGGCCAGAAAATTAAGTGCCCACAAAACATTGTTACCCAGCGTCTGCTGTGGCCAGCATTCATTTCCCAGGGCCACCAAGAGGGGACACGCCTTAAAAGAAGGGCATGTTTTTTTGCATCATTATTATTATTATTAGGATGCATTTTAATGTTTTCTAATTTGTCTTAATCATATATTATGGTCTGTTACCCACAAATCTTTAAATCTGTCCCAAAGTAAATATTTTAACCTTAATAAGCGTTAGCTGCCTGAACTCTTCTTTGATATTTCTTGCAAGTTTGCCCTTTTTGAGCTGCAACGAGTGGCATTGTGTTAGTCAGTCATATCCACTGTGTCCTGATAGGCTCTTAGGCAGCATCCCCCTTGTCGCTCTCTCTGCTTGCCCCACACTCTGCCTCCCCTCCCATCCCCCAGCTACACTTCAGCTTCTTGTTGCTTTTGGTGCCAGCATCAGGTTGAGCTTGTTCTGGTTTCAGGGACTTTGCACTTGCTGTTTTTTCTGCTTAGAATGCTCCTTCCACAGCAGACAGACACCTGACCCCCACCCTGACCTTGCAATCAAGTCTCAGTACACCTGCCACCATCACAGGAGGTCTTCTCCATCCACCTATCTAAAGTGGCACCATTTCCCCCCTTGCTTCTTACTCGAGGTAGTCACTCAGGGTTCAATTATTCTGTCTTGTTTTTTTTCACAGCACTTGTTACTATCTGAGATGACCTTATTGATTGATTGATGACTCCCCCCCATGTTATCTCTACTCACTGCTTTTTCTCTAGTACTGAGTGCAGGGCTGCCTATGGTGATGGCCCCATGAAAACTTAGTATGAGGACGAATGAATGCATGAATGGATGCAGGACCCCAACCCCTCTTTGTGTGGTGCTGAGGATGGGACTCCATCTATGCATGCTAGGCAAGTTCTTTAACACTGAGCCTATTTGCTTTTTTAAGAAAATTCAAGCAACATTCCAGAGTGTTACTTTAATATACCTACTCAAAAGGTATTGGTAACATGTTAAACAAAAACAAAAACAAACCTCCCTGTGAATATAGTCTCTTTTTATCTTATAGTCTCTTTTTATCTGTGGATTCTGATTCTCAGGTCCAACCAACCACAGATGGCAAATATTTGGAAAAAAAACTGCACAGTTCATACTGAGCACGTACAGATATTTTTTCTTGTCATTATTCCCTAAGTAATATAGTACAACTATTAGCATAACATTTACATGGTAGTAGGTATTATAAGTAATCTAGAGATGACTTAATAAATATGTGGGGATATGTGTAGGTTCTTTGCAAATAGTATGCCATTTTATAAAGGGACTTGAGCATCCTTGGATTTTGTTATTGAGGGGTCCTGTAACTAACCCCTCTCAGATATTGAGGGATGGCTATACTTTCATCCAGTCTTCACATGGTGCCTACCCCAATCTGTAAGGAGATAAATCCTTCAATGGTTATTTTTGGTGTCTTAAATATATGAACATGTCAGCCACTGTTTGGGGCAGTGATTCTAGTTGGTGATGATTTTTTCACCCTCTCCCCCAAGGGTCGAGTGTTTTTGGTTGTTAGGATGGGCAGCAGGTGTGCTACCCACCAGGATGCTGCTAACCATCCTACAACGCACAGGATATGGCCAGAACGAATCTGGTGCACTGCATGAGGTTTGAGAAGTCTGGTGTCTAGGGATATGGTGCAGAAGGGTGAGGCCCCTACTCTCTACTCTCAGGAAGCTTCTGTTTCTTTGGGGGAACTGGGGTCAGTCAACATGCAGCAAATGAGATCATTTCTAATCATGACAAGGGCTGAAACAGAAACAAAACAGGGTCTTGTGATCATAGGTGCAGGACCTACTTGGACTAAGTGGTCAGAGAGCCTTCTGAAAGGGGGTGGCACATGAACTGCGACCCAAGAAACGACCTTGGGTCACCTGTGGAGATGTGATGGACCCCACCAGGAGGAGAAGATAGTAAGTGCTGATGGGGAGGGGAACAGGGTATAGGGCATGGCTTTCCAAAGGCTGAGGTTTAAGTTGGCTTAAAAGAGGGGCCGTCATCCTGAAGCTTAAATTGTGCTTTAATCCAGCAAAGATAACCTACACAATGGCTTAAAAATCCACAAGATTATTATTTTATTTTTTGTAGTATCTTGTTTCTTGGAAAGAACCAAGGTTCCTCAATTTTTTTTTTCAGACTTCAGTAAAGTTCTTTAACGTTAAGAGTGGTTTATCTTTCTGAGGTTTGCTATCAGGTTTATCTCCTCTTTCCCTTTTTCAACACTTGGATGCTTACATTCTCATTTCTTTACTCAGTGCACAGAGACTCACATGTGTAGTTATAGGATAGGGTATTAGAGTCAGTAGAGATGTGGGGACACAGAGAATGTACGGCACTTTGCCCAGAACACGTGGTGGTGTTTGCATTTTCAATAACTGAGCTTGAGAGATAGTTTCTATTTCCTTGGGAATAACTTGGTGTTCTTATCTGTTAGGTTATAAGACTCCAAAAGTGTCATTTAATTCAGTGCCATTGCAAGTCCACGAATACCTGATCTTCAATGACCAGCCCTACTGTTCCTCTTAGGAGTACCCTGTTGATAATTTATAGTTCCAGAAACTTATCCTCCTTCTCCATGTTCTCCAAAACTGAACAGAAAACTGTAAGTTGTTGCCAATCTTGGAAATGTCAAAGATATTAGGTTTTCTTTTTATACTCTGAGAATGTATTTATCTTTGATATAAATGTAGTAGTTTTTACTACTTGTGTTTCAGTGATGTTGCACTTGGCTTCAAGTGTACTATCAACCTTAACAATAAGTTCTTGTCTCCAGAAGTTCTTTGGGAAGGGATTCCAGGACTGGATAATTCAGGAGCTCAGGTATGTCAGCCAGATCCTGGGATGTTTTGTCTTTGTGCTTTACTTCCTTCAGAGTGGGACAGCTCTGACCTCTGAGAGCTTCTCTTGAAATCATAGATGGCCATAGCAATTTCAGGCATCATTGGAGAAGCAGCAGAGTTGAAGGGATAGGAGAACATTTCTTCTTTGAGTGTCCCTTAAAAGTGAAAAGATCCTTCCATGTAACCTGCAGCAGACTCCACCATGTTGCATTGACTGGCTGTTGGTCACAAGCCTCTGTGGCAAGGAGAATGAAATTGGATCCCTGAAATTAGAGAAAGAGGTGGACCCCAGAACAACGCCTAGGCCCTCCCAGCAGGGAAGAAAGAGGAATTGCTTCAGAGGATGTAATAATTCTGATTTATCATTTCCTGGCGAAGACTCAGATTACTGACCAGTATTTTTTCTAGTCCTTCATCATATGTAAAAATATGTGTTCTTTTCTTTTTAAGTTGTAATGATGAGAGAAATAATAATGTTGCAGATCTTGGGCCTTTGTTGCCTCTTGCCTGAGCTGGACTTTGTGATACATGGATATTGGTGTGGATAAACTGGATTGGCTTACAGAATTTTAGAGTTGGAAGGCTTTCATGAACATCCAATTTAACCTTCTCCCTTTACAAATGGGGACACTGAGGTGCAAGCTGCCAAGTGCCCTGCCCAGGGTCTCACACCTTGTGTAGTTGAAGCTTGGGTATCTGTGCTTGGGTATCGAGGCCCTCATTTGGTATCTTTTTGCTACTTTCATGCTCTTTCCCTTGAGGTGAGCAGTTCAGTTGATTAAAAACTTTCAAGTTTTTAATCTCAGTTAAAACCTTCCCAAGAACCAAAGAACTACAGAGCTGTCATTTATAGCTCAGCATGATATTGGATGAGTGTTAGATATTTCATATTTTAAATCTTCACTTAAATCATTGAAAAACATTTCAAGCATTTATTAACAGGTATGGGGATTATTTGGGGTTAGAGGACTTCAGGTCTCTTCCTAGCCCTTCAAAATTACACCATCTGGTGATGCCTCTTCCTCTAAGGCAAGTTCCACCAGAACCTCAGCAGAGGACAGAAATGAACCTTGCCTCCCTTGGGAAAAAACATCCCACCTCACCTGAACCTGGAAACCTTTGCTTAGTTTAAAACAATTTTGCAGCAAATTCCAACCTCTGTGGTCTTTTCTCGCATGAGCAGTGTGAGATGAGGCTCGGGGTGAAGGGACCTGGGCTCTGAGATTGTTTCAGACCCCATGGACAAAGGTGTCTGCCTGACAGAGGTTCACCCCGTCCCTGCCAAAGTCCAAGACAGACTGTCTTTGCTATGACACATGATTTGCCTCTGGAGGTCCAAGTACTTAGTAACAGAGACCTAGGAAGTGGCTGTTGTTCTCCAAAGGCTTTCTTTTCTTTTCTATACAAATGGAATCATCATGGGGACCCTATGAAAGTTCCCTGGAGTATTTAAAAAGTGACTTAATTTCCACACTGGGGGTTATGACCACACATACCTTGTCTGAAGTGAAACAGGTGGTCTTTCCTATGAAGGGAAGTGCCTCCCAACTGGTTGGACCAGTAGTCACAGAACCAACAGGGAGTACTACCAGGAGGATGGTGTAGGACATTGTGTCTACCTGCCCTCTGTCCTCCCTCAGTTCCCTATAGAGAGCAGGCACAGACATTTGTCTTACCGTATCTCTTAGTTGGGGTACAGTACCTCTCAGCTGGGGAGTTTCGTGGGATCATTGTTCAGTAGGGCCTGTCCTGCCCCTTGAAGGGTGTTTAGAATCTTTGGCTTTCTCTCTTATAGTTCCCCATCTGGGTTCTGTGACAACCAGAAATGGCTGCACCCACTTCTCGTCACTTGGTAGGTGGACATGCTGCTCAGATCAGGAAACTGTGGTAGACTCAGTACTAATTGTGTCAGAATTCTGGAACCTGGCTTTGTCATATGTCCAAGCCTGTTCATTAACTTCCACTGATCCTCCATTTGAGGGGCAGTTTTGTGAATCGGAGGACGGGCATGTTGGAAGACCCTTCTCCCTTACATTCACCTGGCTGCCAGCACATTATGTGGCTTCACCCAGCAAATTGGTGATATGAACCTTGACTGACCTTCCTCCTCATTCCCCTCCACCCCCCACACCACAGTCATTTTGCACATGCAATTGGGAAACATTTTCACACCAGAGAGCTTGCTAAACAGAGTCCAAGGGGATGGAATGGGGTGCTGTGGCCTAAAGAATCTGCTTCTTGCCAAATCTCAGGACCAGAGCCCCAGGCTCATTTCTTCAGTTCACAGGCTGCATGTGACGTCCACACACTGCCACTTCAAAGGGGGAAGTGGGGTTAGGGAGGCTGGGCAGTTTCTTGGACATCAAACAAAGCTTGCAAAATATTAATTTAGTGAGTTACAAATGAATTAGAAACAGACAAGTTACAGTCTCTCAGAATGCATATTTAAAACTCTTTACACACACACACACACACACACACGCACACACACTGTAAACTCTCACCCTCTCCCAAAGAATGTTCATTCCTTCCTGGGGGTGGGGAGGATGGGCCTTGGCCACATGTGTTGAAGGGTTTGGGAAGCATTCTCCCAACCCACAATGCACCAGTGTTCTCTTCCCTTCCTTGTTTCTCGTCGCCTTTCTTCCTAGAAGGAGCACATCCTCTGGGGCCCTTTAAAAGGGCTGGGTGAAACCATACAACAGGATACTACACCTTAAACTGGGAAAGCTTTGTGTGGCAGTGTGGCTGTCCCCTTCCTCCTGAGGGGCCAGGTTCTCACATTTCCAACATGGGAGATAGGCTACCGAGGCCGCATTAGGAGGTTGGAGGTAGCCCGGATACAGGACAGAAACGGACCACCCTCTGGTGCTCACTCTCAGTTAGTCTATCTTTTCACGTCACATTAACTATCACCTCATTTGGAAAGGCTTCTCTAGACTCCTGTTCTGAATCATCTTCCCCTCTTGTGCTCTTGTCTCCTAGAGCACTTGGAATTTGTTACTGCATGTTTATTTGTGTGATCATCTGTGATCCCCAGTAGATGGTGAAACACGGGGATCCTTGTCTGCTGTCACTGCTGTGTCCCTACTGCGCAGTGCAGTGCTGGCATGTAAGAAATAACTGCTGGATGAGTAACCAGTCATGCTCAGGTTTTCCTGGGTTGGTGTTCTGGAATAGGAAGGAGGCAGCCACCTTGGTGCTGTTCATCTGTGTGGGCATCTGTGACAGAACACCATAGACTGGGTGGCTGTTAAACCGCAGAAATGTATTGTGCTCAATTCTGGATCCTGGGAAGTCCAAGATCAAGGTGCCAGTGGATTCCGTGTCTGGTGGGGGGTCTGCTTCCTGATTCACAGATGGCTGTCTTCTCGCTGTGTTCTCACATGAATGTTAAATGAGATGTCTTCCTTCCTACCACAGTCATACTTCAGTGCGAGTTCCTAGCTCTTTTTCTCTCTGAAATGGCCAGTTTAAAATGCCTCCTCCTCTCCCACTTAGTCTAATCGATGATGCCAACAATCTAATGTACTCACCACTTGATCCATAGGTACACACTGTGCATATGTAAGGTACCCTACCTCCTGTAAACAGATTTATCCTATAGGCATTCTCCTGAGTTAACATATTCCTGGGAGAACACATCTTAGTTTTTAATACCCCTGCTTCATATTTCATCTACAGTTTTGAATAAAATGATTTTAAGCTGATGTTTACATAGGAAAAGTTTAAATTTACAGCTGCCAAACTCAATATAGCACATTAAAGAATAGTCTTGAGTTACATTTTACATTCGTTGGTAGAATATGAGAATCATTGTGTTTTGTGAAGCCCACTCTGTGTCAATAAAGAAGCCATGCTTGGGGGATGTTTCTGGGCCATGTGACCACATCTGAGGAAAATCCTCCGTTGCTTCCTAAGGTGAGGAGTCTTGGTCGCATGTGTTGGAGGATTTATGAAGCCAGTGTGCCTTTCCATCCTGTAGGACACCAGGGTCTTTGACCTTCCTTTCCCGGCCTGCAATTCTTCCTGGCCGGAGTTCATCCATTTGGGTCCTTTCAAAGAGCTGGATGAAACCAACTGACAGGATTCTCCACATTAAAGGGAGAGACCAGGAATGCTCTTTTATGTATTTTATACCCAATGTGATCATTTATGTGATAGTTACATGATATGATAAGCATTAATGCTGCATTTTGTCACATTTTAGGAAACAGATTATGTTGTATTTTGGTGACACTTTAGGAAATTGGTTTATGGTTGACATGTAATGCATTATTATTTTTCATATTTAAAATAATGGGAAGTAGGTTAGCATTTCCCACAGGACATCAGAAAGGGATGACCCCTGTCTTCAAACAATGAATGGTTTAGTTGGGTTGACAGGACAAACAGTGAGAACTGCACTTTCACATAAGAGCTTAACAGCACAAAGTGGTGTACAGTCAAATGAGGTGTCGAAGTTCACAGTTCACTCTGTTGCTACCATGGGCATTTTTTTTTAAAAAGGAGAATTACTGTGAGGAGGGAAAGCTGAGAGAGGCTTCATGGAATAGACCAGCTCCTGCTAGAATTTTAAGGATAGCAGGGCCTGGACAGAATGGGAACAACCTTGCAGGCCAAGGCTATTTGAATTTCAGACTTTGGAAATTTCTTCCATTGAACATTCCTGAAATACCTATAATGCACCAGGTTCTGTGCTAAGTATAAAGTGATAAGCAAAGAAACAACAAGCAGGATGCCTGCCCTGATTTTCTTGAAGTCTAAGAGTAAAGAGACGATATTGGAGCATGTGTGCCTCACAGCCCCATAATTCAAGGTAGAAAATGATAGCATATTGAAAAAGAGGAACTGCTAGATGAGGCATGGCTTAGAAGAGGTTATGACAAAGGGTTTAGAAGAGATTGCATGTGTATCTGAGGGCCTGCCAGGGCTCTGGCTAGGATGGGTGTGTTAGCTGGGATGGTCTTAAGATTTTGAAGAGGGCTGTGCACTAGCCCTCTGCTTACTAGAGGGAAGGAGGATCCAGGGGGGCTGGGAAGAGTGCCTAGGTGGTGAGGGGCTTTGGGAGACCCAGGGCAATGGCTGTTTACCAACAGATACAGAAGAACTTTAATATTTAATGACTATGTCATGTCTTTATCATACATATTAGATGAAGAACTGCCCGCATTTGAACTTCAGAGATGGGTTAGCTAATGAAGCCAGAGGTGTAGTTACCCAACACTCCTTCACTGCACCCTTGAATGTGTCCCGTTTTTCTCTGAAGTTGTCCCACCTGGCTTAACCTAAAGGCCATAGAACCCAACATAGAAAAAATGGAGAAAACTGTTACCTGACTATTCTAGTTACTCCTCCAGGTTCCTCTCACCACCCTGTCCTCCTGCCCCAGACCCCTGAATCCTCCCTCACCCAGCAAACAGGGTTTATGCAGGACAGAAGGCTCCTGAATCCTGTGTCCGTTCTCTTGGGTGACAGCATCCATTCTGATGATGAGTATTACATATTCTGTCATCCCCTGATTCTCAGACCTCCCTCTTCCTCTGCCAAGAAACAACACATCATATAATACCACATTGAAGTCTTGGTTTTGGATGAGGCACTTGACTGTTAGAATTTGTTTTCATAAAGACAATAATCAAATACCTTAAAACATTTACAAGTATCTACTCTATAAATCAGTGTGATTTTAAAGCAAGCCAAAGGGAAGTAAAACTAACAATCTTTGTGAACAACAGATTTGTTGGTGGTATGTTTGAAGGTCGTAGTAACAAGAAATTCACGAGGAGGAGTCATTTTGTGACTGAAATTTGATGATTTCGATGATTCTCAGAAGGTAAATCATTCCATCTGAGTGTGTGTGTGTGTGTGTGTGTGTGACAGAGAGAGAGAGAGAGAGAGAGAAAGAGAGAGAGAGAGAGAGAGAGAGAAAGGGGGAGGGAGAGAGAGAAAGGAAGGGAAGGGAGGCATGTCCCTCAGGGCTGCTGTGTGGATCGGGTGTTAGTTTAGAGGGTAGTTAACTGACTTGTACCATCATATACACTGTGCTCTGTTAGCAGTTGTTTGGCCAAGAATAAAGACTCCCTAATTATATTTTAGAAATACAATTTAAGGAGCTGAAGTCTAAAATAACTGTCTTAAGCTTCAGAAAATTCATCTCTGGAAACCGTCCATGGAAAGGTATTATTTGGACTTCCCAAGGGGGATCTGATGGGGTAAAAAAGCATGTCAGATCTCTCTCCCTTTCAGCTGGTGGCCTTTTTAAAGGTTATTCACACATTTCTTTAAAATTGTCATTGCTTTGTTTTTTCGAGAGCCAAGATCTATCCAGTCCCCCAAATCAAATTCTCAACTATAATCAGAAGCTTTAAAATCCAGTTATTTTAAGTGCTGCATACTTTTAAAAATGTGTATGTCTGGTTATGTTGTGTATATAAGTGGCTCATATCAGAGATGCAGCAAGTCAAGCTATATAAAATTCAGTAACACATGCCAGAGAGGCGGGGGGTGGGGTGGGGGTGGGGGGTGGAGGGAGAAGGGAGAAGGGAGAGAGAAGGGATATCTCCTAGGAGTCTTAAATTTTACTCTCAACCCTTTTCTAAAAATGGCAGATGCAAAGTAAGAAAACAAATTTCTCTGTTGCAGGAAGGAAGGGCAGGGAGGGAGTATAATCTTCAGCTCGGTGTGGTACATTTCTATCTGAGTGCTTTTTCAGTGGACTATCAGAGAAGGTGATGCAGAGTTGGGATCTTCCTGTGTTCCAGAAGACCGTGGTGGAATGTAGGAGCTCTTCACATTGTTCGAGATTAAGGATGGGATGGACTGACGTGGCAGCCTATGAAACAGTGAATACTGTCATTTGGGATCATGATGGCTGTGCCAATTACAACAGCTTTGGAACTTAGGACATCCTTCTTTGAAGGCATTCAGGTTTCAAAGAAACCTGTGAGTAACCTGGATTGATGGTGGCACATCTTGCAAGATTAGTTGCCTCAAGCTTAGAGGTGGCTTTCAAACAGGTCCACATGGTGCTTGTGTTGACACTGACTTTTTTTTTTTTTTTCTTTTAGCACTGTTTGGGCTAGTGCTCTACCACTGATCCACATCCTCAGCCTTGACATTGCCTTTTTATGCCATATGATCTGCAACTCAGTAACGAGGCAAATGTTATCAACCTCACCTGGTGGGGTCTTGGAGAACCTGAGCCAGGTTTAAAAGTTGGGAAGATTTCATTGGTCAAAGTGTATTAGAGAAAAAACATCAAATTAACTTTTCACCCATCCGTCTGTCTGTCCCATCTGTCCATCCATCCATCCATCAATCCATCCACGTACTCAACTGTTCATTGAGCATGTATTTCTTGATCACCTGTTAGGTGCCAGCACATTGCTGGGATGATATTTGGAGTGGATTGAAGATGGGTGCAGTGTAATCTCCCCAGTAATTCCTTTCCATTTGAATTTGCAGCTGGAATTCAAAATTCCATTTGAATTTTCTATGGCATTTCATGTCATAGAAAAAGAAGAACGTAAACAGGCAGGTACTGCTAACAAGCAGGGGTTTTATGTGTCGAGATGGTGGTATCATGATGGAAAGGCTGTTTCTTGGGTTACATTTTACCAGAAAATCACACAAACCACTCAGATGAGTTCTGTTCTCTAGTTAATATCAGAACCCACTTTTCTGTGTGTTCTGTGGTCAAGGGAATGCCCTGCTGAAAACCCAGGGGTCAAGATGGATTTGGGCATGAAGATGCCCAGCACCTCTGCACTGAGAGCAATGGTCACGCAGACCTCACTGGGTTAGAAGTCTTCCCAGGGCTGTCATGGATCTTGGTTTACAAGCTACCACCCCACTTTCTTACACCTTGTAGTAATTGTGTTCTAACTACATTCTCAAATTGGTCCAGGTTGTGCCTGGCCATGAGAACATCAGGTTTTGTGAACAGGTGGCCTCTTTGGCAGAGGTCTGGTATATCTTGGTCTGGTAGGGATGGAATATGTCCATGAACCCCAACTTCTTTAGAGAATACTAAAAGCAGACTGCCTTGTTTTTAGCAATGACTATTGCTGCTTTATTTTTGTAAAAATATGAACTTCTGTGGAAGATTCTTAACGAGATCAGTCTTGCACATCTTCCTTACTTATGCAGTAGGACCCCACCAGCTGATTTCTTATTTTCCCAAGAGTGTCAGTTGACTTGCATGGGTGTGGTCTTGCATGGAAGTTGGAGTTTTGGGCAGGGGGTGACAAGGAACAGGTCTTGTTCTCAGGTCCCCAGTGGCTCAGCTCCTTCTTTCGGTATTCTCAATACTACTGTTAAGTAGTACAAACTTGGGGGCTGGAAGCAGGTCCTGGAATTTGGGTTAACAACTGGATAACCCAAAAGAGTCAAAGAACCAAGAAATTTTCTATCTTTCATTCTGGGTCTTATGCTTTCATGGGAAGATGGTGAGAGAAACAGTGGATTTAGTTTGCTAAGTCCATACTTGTATTGAGCCACTGCTGGCATTTTCTGAGCACACGTCAGCCAGGTTGGGAGAAAGAACTCAAAGTTAAGTTGCAGAAAGGAATCCAGTTGTTGCTGCAATCTTCACTCCCAAGTATAGATTCAAATTATTGCCTGATACCTTGGTTAAGCAAATGATACTTTAGAGAAATTAGGCAGGTTTGATATTTGAGGAAATGTTATTAAGATTGCTTAGAAAGGAATTCTGGATTTTAATTTATCTCCTTTTAAAGCATGGCACAGCTGTATATATGAACTTGCTTTTTTTGAGAATAGAGACTCAGATAGGGAATTGGATTTAGTTCTTAGAATGCAGAGCTTAGAATTTTATAAAGAGATGTATTTCATCTAGGCGAGATATTATTACTGGTAATGTCTTTGCTGTTTATTCAGAATCTCTGCATCAGTTGCTTCTTTCCTCTTTGCCTCTTTTCTTCAGTGTTTATTTGGCTCCAATCGTGTGTCTTGGATGAGAGCACATGCTGAGGTTAGACGTAGTTTCTGCCTTCATGGAGCTTAGAATCTAGTGGGAGGGACAGCAGAGGAAGCATGTATGCCTATTGGGTACTATGCATCTTCTCCTTTAATATCAAAACCAAACTGGGAGACTCTGAAAATAATTCTGTGGCAGATCTCTCTGAGATATTTACAAATAGCTTTATCATTCAATTATCTTGCTTTTTGGAATTATTATGACATGGCTTCTGCTTGGTGGTATAGTTGTGCGAGAAGCCGTCAGCTGCTTGTGCTACCTAATCTAGGCTCCTGACCTCTACAGATGTCGTAGTTTCCCAGGGAAAGCTGGTTGGTCAGGGAGAACATCTACCATTTCCCATCTCTCAGAGCCAAGGAGTTAAGTGACAGCCTGGAGCTTCATGCTAGAGTTGAGGTTAACACTCAAGGTCAGCAACTTCCTAAGGGAAGGAAAAATCCCTCCTGGGTTTTGCTCTGAGTTTTTTTCCTGTGCTGCTGGTTACAGTGGCCTTCATATTTGAGGTGGGCATCACCTGCTCCTGCCTCCCTCAGAGAGGTGATCTTGGGCCTTCTATGCTGGGTACTGTCTGGCTCCTGTGGGCTCCCAGGGTCGGGGGTAGCAGAGGGGGCTGGCTGGGGAGAAGGGCTGGAGTGAGGAGGAGGAAGCGAGATTATTGCCTGTTACACATGGACATCTAGACGGGGGAAGAAACATAACAGCTTTATTTTTAGGCTTTGCTAATTCTCACTCTTCTCCTAGTTCGCTGCTACCTGGCAACAGCTTATTGTCATGGCAACACCAATGTTAATGAGTGAAGCTCTCAGTGTGTCTGTTCTACCCGGTGCTCTGTGGCAGACACTCGGTGCAGAGCTATCTTTCTGGCCATCAGAGGCTCAACGCTAGACTCCTTTCCTCTCTGCAGGCCTCCAAGGCCCTGTCCACAAAGGAGAAGAATGGAGCCAGTGTGTTGACAAGGGATTTATGCTTCTGTGTATGCATTCCCAATTTATTCTCTATTTGTGGATGGGCCTGCTGGCTTCACACAGTGCCCCTCCTCCCAGCAGTCCAGCCCCTTCACGTTTTTAAGTGGCAGCCCTGGGTTGTTGAACAGGAACCTGTTTTCTCATACTTAGAGCACCTCTGGATTTGAGCAGGTTTTTATGGTACCTTTTCTGCAGTTGGTCAGCAGGGCCCTGAATCCTTTCCAGAGAGAGATTTGTTGCTGGTCTGGGAGGGAACTGGCCATCACATAGGGGAGTGCTGGCCTGCACCCCTAAAGCTTAGGTGGAGAACCAGCCATTCTGCTGAAACTTCTTATCATGCTCTCCCCAACCTCTGTTGCCATTTTGGCATGCAGCAGCACGTGAGAGAGAGCAGGCAGCAGGCTCCAGCCTCCGTGTGCCTCAGTTTCCCATTTAAAGCAGCACCGATCTGAAATCCCAGTAGTCCTAACTGTTGGTGCTGCTGAGGAGGGGTGCCTGTGAGGTGCTCTGGGCTCCTGCTCTCCAGTTCATGGTGCGGGTGATGTGCTGGGCCTCTCGGTGACACCTCATTTATAAATAAGGATGACCATAGTACTTACCTTTGAGCCTTCTTGCAGGCCTCCAACCAGATCATCATGTGTTCAGGGCTTAAAGCAGTATCTAGCATAAAATCTTAACTCAATAAATATTAGTTTTGATTTTGTCTGGTTGTTACATCTTCATGCTATTCTTGGGAACTAAAGACATAATTTCTCTGAAATTGCATGGAAGGAAACTGAGGCATGAAGAGGTTGAGCACCTGCCAACAGTCACTGGGAGTGACAGACTGGACATGGAGTAGAATCTAGGTGTGCCCTAAACCACCACACTGCATGGGGATCCTGGGGGACTCTCCCTCCACACTCCTCCTAGAGCTGCACCCTTCTTTGGGGGATGCTTTGGGGCCTTGGAGTGTGTCTGAATATAAGGCGCTTTGTGGACAGAGTGTGACCGTCATTGCCACGTATTGCGTCCTGAGAGGTGGTTCTCAGCTGTCATGGCTCATCTTGAGGTTGATGCTGTGGGGCTCCATGATGAGCAGTGTAGTCAAAACTCCAGATAGCCACCTCTCTGTGGTCCTAGATGATGTCTCAGGATGTGGGGTCTTTGGCAACCACCTCTCAGTTGGACTAAGGAACCACATTGCTACTTATGTACTCTGGCTATTCATCTAAATTTTCAGCAACATGTGACAGATTTTCTTGTCTTTTTTCAGAGTAATAGATCTTTTAAGTTTTCTATGTATTATTTTAAAAAGTATCACATTCACATGGTATGAAATAAAAAATGCACAAAAGGTACATGATGAAAAATTTACCATTTCTCTTTGCTCCCAGTCTCCCAGGGCTTTTCCCTGGAGGGAGGCCTATCCATCAGTTGACCTATCTACCAGTGAACACACATACTTTTAACCCGTGATAGGAGCACCATTTGTGTATTCTGTTCTGGAAAGAGAGGCAGTGGGGAGAGGGAGAGAAGGAGAGAGACAGAGTGTTTTGCTTACCAATGTATTTAGAAAACTATCCCATGTCAATACATGATCAACAATTCATTTATTTTCAATGGAAAACTCAAAAATTTTATTGTAGATAAGGTCAAGTATCCAAATCATTGTAAAATAAGCTTAAGACTAATGACTAGGAATAAGTAAATTATTTATAATAGTGAACAATTACTGAACTATCACCACAATCATAACATCAGGATTCTGTTTCATCCCTAACATAGTTTTTTTTAATCTCTTGTTTTAAAATCTGAAATCGCAAGTCACAGAACTAAAAATGTCCCTGAGCTGCAGTTTGAACCCAGGTGTGTCTGAACTCACCTCCCCTTATCCTTTCAGTCACACCATGTTCCTTCTCATGCGTAAATATGCTCAAAATTGGATTGCAACCCAGGCATGGGCTGAAGGACTGACTACTCCCTGGGAGTCACCATGGTATTTTAATTTCGCAGTGGCATCACTACCTAGTCACCATCACTCCCAGCTCTCTTGCTGTCTTCTCTGCAGGTCCAGTGTTGATCCACAGGCATGCACTTTTGGTTAGCAGACATGGTTTATGGATGTTTAAGGTTCATTTGAACTCCGTCTTTTCTCTCTGTGCATCTGTTTCTTTACCTAGGAAATGTGCAGAAATGTCTCACCCCCACTGAAAGGGTACTTAAGAAGAGATAAAAATAGCATCCAGTGTCTCATTCTTCCCCCTCCCCTCCCCTCTCCCTGTGATGTGGCAGAGGGGCTCCATTGCATTTGAACTTGAGCCCCATGTAGTTGGGAAGCCAGGTGAAAGGTGACATAGGAGCTGGGAGGCAGGGCTGGGAAGTAGCTGTGTGGTAGAGCGCTTGCCTAGCATATGTGAGGCCCTGGGTTTCATCCCCAGCACCACAGAAGACAAAACAAAACAAAAAGTGGGGGCCGTGTAGACCTACATAATTGCTGGTGGGCAGTAGGTGCTCAACAAATGTTGGCTACACAAGGTGGAGAAACAGATCCACGTTCAGCTGCATGTTTTGCCTTCCCTGTTCAGAGCTGTGGCAGAGACGTGTGGGTCTGAATTCTTCTCATGAGTCAGGGCTGATCCTTCACACCTCCTCTCCCTTCCCTTGCCATACAAGCTTGTCCACTTCCTAGGACAGATTCTGGTCAGCATTCATGTTGCTGGGTGCCCTGTTAACCTGATAACTCACCAGCTTTGTGGGGCTGAGAATTCCTGAGAGGGCAGGGGAAGAGTTGGGAAGTGGCCTTGCTCAGGTCCAGCCACATTCTGGCAGGTACTGTCCCCTGGGTGGTGGGTGCTGTCCTTTCCTCCTGGGCTTGACTCTGTCATATACATCACCTCTCCTTCCAAGGGGTCAACCTGTGCTGTCTCTGTGGCCTGCCTGGCTCTGCTAGTTCACAGTGTTTATATCCTCTGAGTTCCCCCAGCAGACCTGCTCCTTGGCACAGCGGGATGCATTCACACAGATACACAGGAGCCCGGGAGCTGTCTCCTGCAGCGGAGTTGCCCTGCCCACATTCCATGCCTCCTGATGCCCCAGCCCCTCAGATTCCAGCTCCAGTGCAGACTTGGCAGAGGGAAGGGCCATATTCTCTGGTCCCAAATGGGCAGGTTATTGGGAGCTTGGAGCTGCTGCTGTGGCTTCTGACACTCTTTGGAAGGGTCTCTTCAAAGAGGCAGAGGAGCCCCCAAGTGAGTGAAAAGGGCCTTGAAGCCCCAAGTCCGCCCTACTGGGGGTCAGTTGATAGTGAGTCAATGTCCCAGAACTTGCCTTGTGTTTGCCAACATCATATCCATCTGTGATTCTGAAACAGGTGTCTAGAATTCACCCTCCCCCTGAAATAACAGTGCTCCCCTTTAGCTCACGTGCCACACAGAGATGAGTTCTAGGGTGTCAAACTAGGGGAGCTGGACCCAGAGGGAAAAGAGCAGATGAATAACTGGACAAAACTCCACCAACACCCCTGCACCAAACTCCAGATTAAGTAGTTGGGAGTCCTGGGTAAGAGTGGGGAGGCTGGCGTTAGGGTGCCGTAGGTAGAGGAGGAAGACTGTGAGGATGGCCAAGGACTCCTTTGCACTTCAAGCCACCAGGGAAGGGACTCTCTGGCTACTTTAGAGCCTCAGCTGGGCACTGGGGCTGGAGTGGGCCACCTCTCCTCTCACTGTCCCTGCTGCCTTAAAAAGACTGGGTTACAATTACCTGAAAGACTGAGTAGGCCTCAAAATTCTCCCTACCTACTTACTCATATCCACATTCCTTCTAAGAAAGAGGCAGGCTCTCATTGCACAATTAGAGATAAAAGGCTTAAGCTGGAGGAGGTAACGCTGTGGAGCGACGTTCACAGTTGAAATGCAATCAGTCAAACAACTAGGGTAATTGACTGGTTATCAAACCCTTCTGGGTTTTGATGGGAGGAAAGGAGGGAAATTATTCACAGGCCAGAGATTTCTTAAATCAAGAGAAGAACCCCCAGGGTTTAAAACAGTGGTCCTCACTCCTGTAAGTACATCAGAATAATCTGGGCAGCTTTTTACAAATACCAAACTTCTGTGCCTCCACCCAGAGGGATTCTGAATTAGATTTCATTGTGCCACTGGGACATCAGTATTTTTTAAAGGCACCCAGGGTGGTTCTAATATACAGTCAAGGTTAAGAAACAGTGGTTAGAGACAGAAGGCAAAATATGCAGACCCCTAGCATAAAATTTGCCATTTTCCAGGCTGGGACCATTAGAAGACACATTCCCTGATTTTAGTCTGCAGTGGTGCATTCTGGAAATATACTTTAGGATTTAAGAAGTTTAGGTGCTTTAAAATATTTGTATACCCATGTTTGTTCCTATATTATTCATAATAGTAAAAAAGTCGGTGCAACCCAAGTGTGCATCCAGGGATAAATGGATAAGCAAAATGTGGTGCATATGTACAATGGAATATAATTCAGCCTTAAAAAGGAACAAAATTCTGACACATGCTGTCACCTGGATGAATGTTAAGGATATAATGCTGAGTGAAATAAGCAAGTCACAAAAGGAAAAATGGTTTCACTTACGTTAAGTCCTGGAGGAGGCACATTCATGTAGACAGAAAGTAGAATGGTGGTTGCCAGGGACAGGGAAAGGGGGAGATGGGGAGTTTTGGTTTAATGGGCAGTTTCTGCTTAGCAAGGTGGAAGTGCTCTGGGAGTGGATAGTGGTGATGATTGACAGCTATGTGAATGTACTCAGAGCTCCCAGATCAAATACTGGGAGCAGTTAGGATGGGGGGTTTTACATCATGTATATTTTCACACTATTGAAACGTCAGTTTCAGATTAATAAAAATCATCTGCTTATTTTAGTATTTTGGGAAAGCAGAAATCTATAAAGGAGAAAATTTAAAAATCACCTCTTGGTATTTAGATGTGTTCTTCCTTCTGCATGTGTTTAAACATATGAATTGTGTACATGCATGCACACACTCACACACAGATCTTGTTTTATGCAATGCTTTGCAACCTGGATTTCCACTTGGACCTGCTTTGGTTTAACACGTTTTTTACAGAGGTGGCTGCATTTCAGGGGAGGGGGTAAATGAGGTCATGTTAGATAGGCAGTGTGACATAGTCCAGTTTGAAGTCAGACAAAAACCAGGGTCAAACTGCAGCTGAGATTCATGGTCTGTATGACCTTGGGCTTGATTTTGCACCTGAGTTTCCTCCATTCAGAATTGTTTTGGAAACTGAGGATAACTTGGGTGCCGAGTACCTAGTTAGGCCCTCAGGACACAGTAACTCTTATTGAGGAATCACACAGATTTGCACTGATAGCTTAGCATCCTTGTTACAGGTATTTGCACTTTTTTTTTTTTTGTCTCTTTTGTATAAACTTTTAAGAGAAAAGCCCTGATTTGAGATGGAGGAGATCATCATGGCTGCCACCTGGTACTGTAACCTTGGAAACACCATCATCCCTTGTGTGTCTCAATTTTTGCATCTGTGAAGTGAGTATGTTGGACTGCAGGGTCTCTAGACTCCTCCCACTCCACCCACCCTAACAGTCTTTGCTTCTGCATACACTTTCTCTCCCTAGGATGATGCAGAGCCCTCAGTGGACATCCAGTAAAGTGCTGTTTACATGGAGATTCCTGGTCTGCATAGCTGTGCCGAGGTCTTGTTAGGTTAATCATCAGCACCATCCAAAACATGCACCGTGACCCATCCCCTCCATACAGGGAAGGCTGCTTCCTGGCAAACCCAGTCGCTCTTTTTTGTTTGGGGAAGTTAATTGGTAATGGTGCAGCACTGTTTTGTAGGAGCTTGGAGAGCTGTGCGGGAAGGAGAGTGGTATTTTTCCCTAAAGACCGTACATGGGGGCGATGGGATGTAACTCCTGTAGTGCTTGAACTGGGGCAAAGGAAGCAGATGGATCATCAGGAGCGTGGAAAGAAGTCCTAAGTCCAATCCAGAGCTGAGCACATCTTTCAGCTGCCAAACGGAAGGGCTCTCTGTGGCAGTGCTGGAAAGGAAAATCGAGTTAGGCTGGCTTGTTCCAAATAAAATGCTATATTTAATTTCACTCTGGGAAACATTTGATGTCCAGGCTACTGCAATACATGAAATATATTTAAGAAGATCTGTTTTGTTAGAACAACAGGAAAAAAAAAAAAACAACAACACAAAGGGAAGGGAGGTCCTCATGTCCGCTGCAGGTTGTACACAGGAATTGGGTCACTTCAATTTGGTTTTTAAATCATTTGACAGCTGCTGACCAAGGTTTGACAGATTCGTGTCTAGCATCCTGGACGTCCTGTGTATGTCTCCGTAGTTCAGTCTGTGAAATGCCTTTTGCGTAAAACAGGATGCTCCGTGTGGCAGTGGGGAGCTGTCAGTTTAAAAATTCGTGATGTGCATTTGTGTGCTTGACATGTGGGAGGGAAGGATTGAGTCTCAACCTGTGCTGAGTTAGATGCAGCAAATCTGTGTCAGCCTGGTGGAGCCTGGTTTTCCAGAATTTCTGTCTCCTCTGTTACCATGAGCACAGTGGCTCTTGGACGTGACTTTTCCTAGCTGAGGCCGGCTTGCATGTTTTGGGGCTAATGGGCCATGCAGGGATTTGGGGAAGAAGCCCACAGAGCAGCTTCACTTTCACACTGTCCCTGTCCCTTCTGACTTCCACATCTGCTTCCTGACTCCATTGTCATTTTTTGGTGGGATGTCAGAAAGAGCTCTTTCCACTCTTCTGCCTTTGTTTTATTGTTCAGAGGTCTCAGAGAAGCAGAGACCTACAAATAGGGCTCTAACTCCACCCTGGAAACTCCCCTTTCTTGTTTTACCTGGCCAACTCTCAACCAAGCATTTTATTTTTTGCCATTTGTTAAAAAAAAATACAGAACTGAGTATTTTTGAGGATTGAGCCACTTTCTTTGGCTGCAAATAGAAATGGTCTTATCTATCTGGACTGTGTGGGGCTTGTCAGAGGAAGAGCGCCAGTCTGCTGCCCCACAGCTTACCTGGCTTTATCCCTGGTGATAATGCAAATCAGAGAGAGGGAGACTAATCTTTTTAAATGACTATGAAGATTTGTTCTTGGATCACCTGAAACCCTGGAAACATTTTCTTTCCTACACTGCAGGCTTCATTATATGTGAGAAGGATTTTCAGAGACTGGGTCTCAGGAGAGGCCCTGGGGAGGGAGGGAGGGCATACAAGACACCATGTGGCCTGGGGACCAGGGGCTTGTTGACCCAGTGAAGGGGAACCGAGGAGGGGGTGTCTTTGAAGAGCATTCTCTGACCTCGGATGTGCTTGTGGACACTGGTTGCCATGAGAATCCATGTGAAGAAAGCTGTTCTCCATGGTAGAAAGGATTTTCTGCTTCTTAGAGACCAAAGGCAGTGCTTCTTTGTGTCTCACAGCCAGAATAGCACGAGATGGTGGAAGTGATCAGGGATTCCACGGAAGCTGATCACCTTCATTTTCAAACTGGTGTGCTGTGGCTTCCTGGGCCACTGTGCTAAAAGCATAGAATGTATTGAAATCCTGACTTTGTGAATTCATAGCCTCTCTGTTTTGGTCAGCTTTTTTTTGCTGCTGTGACTAAAAGATCTGTTTAGAACCATTATAGAGGAGGAAGAGTGTATTTGGGGGTTCACAGTTTCAGAGGTCTCGATCCATGGACAGCAGGCTGCATTCCTTAGGGTTTAAGGTTAGGTAGAAGGGAATGGAGGAGGGAAGCAGCTTACTTGATTATCAGGAAGTAAACAGAGACTCCATTCACCAGCTACAAAATATATACCCCAAAGGTGTGTCCTCAGGGACCCACCTCCTCCAGCCACACCCTACCCACCTTCAGTTACCATTCAGTTAATCCCATCAGGGAATTAATTCATGGATTGTGTTAAGGCTCTCATAAGCCAATCATTTGTCCTCTAAACCATCTTGCATTGAGGATGATGGTCCTACAGAGTGGTGGGGAACATATGTGATAAAGCATGTTGACAATACACGACATGCATGCATGTTCACATGGCATTGGGGAGCCAGCACTTCACCTGGTAAGGAATCATTAGTAGGTAACTGGTATAAGCCCTGCCTCTGCCCTCCTGCTGGGCAGCACAGGCTTGAAAGTACACCAGCATCTACTGTTATTCTTGTTTGTTTTTTTTTTTTTTTTTTACCCTTGGAACCAGGGATTGAACTCAGGGACACTCAGCCACTGACCCACATCCCCAGTCCTATTTTGTGTTTTATTTAGAGACAGGGTCTCACTGAGTTGCTTAGGGCCTCACTAAGTTGCTGAGGCTGGCTTTGAACTCGCGATCCTCCTGGCTCAGCCTCCCAATTGCTTGGATTACAGGCGTGCCCACCACACCCAGCTCACTGTTACTCTTGTAAGTGGAGATCTGACATGTGTGTGTTTCACATTTTCGTCTTTATTGATGTATCGGATCTTGAAATCCTGAGGAGCAGCTGTAATGCCCTGTTCATACCTTATGCAACTAGACAGTCAAAACGCCTTTAAAACCTGAACAGAAACTCACTTGTTTTCAAATATGTTGTAATCTTTTACCATAAAGTTTTCTTTTCTTCTTGAGGTGACTTTGCCAAGGACAGAGCTTTGGGAGTCTGCTAAAATGATTTTATTTTCTGGTGCAAAAGAATTGCAGTGTGACACTTGGTGAGATTCTGTTATATCAGTCCAGTGAACTAGGGGCGTCTGCAGCCTGACCTTTTTGGCACCTGAGGTTCCTGATCAGTCTCAGATCACCACTGGGTAGGGTGTCCTTGTCTTTTTCCCTTGTTTCTGGAAAGCAGTTGGTGTTGTGTTTTTCATCTAATCTTTGCTTTGATTTTGTGCTTGGTTAGGGCAACACTGAAATTACTCTCTCATTCCAGTGCATTCATCTATTCAATAAGTGCTTAGTGAGAGCATGCTATGTGCTGGGCTCTTTGACAGGCACCTGTGATGCAGCAATGAGCAAGAAGCTACTACATTCCCTGTGCATCTGCAGGTCCGGAGAGGGAAGGAAGGAAAAGGGCAGAATATATAGATGTAAGCACGTAAATAAGAGGTCTTGATTTCATGGTACGTGCTATGAGAAAGAAATCAAAGAGAAACAATGCAGAATGATTGGATAACTGATTATAGGGAGGGGGTCACTTTAATTTGCTGGCCAGTAAAGGCCCTTTGGGGACCTAGAAGACAAGAAGGAGCTTTATTTGCAAAGAAGAGGGAAGAGCTTTTTGGGTGAGGGAACAGCAAGTGCAAAGGCCCTGAGGCACAACAATCTACACATGTATTAGAACAGAAAAGCAAGCCTCAGGGGTGCAGTGGACAGGAAGAATAACTTCTAATGTTGCATATCACAGAAGGGTAACCACGGAGGAGAACAATTAGTTTCATATTTCAAAAGAACTAGTAGAGAGAATTTTGAATGTTACCAACACAAAGAAATAATAAATGTCTCCAGCGAAAGATCTGTCAATACCCCTTATCTGATCATGGCACAATGTCTACATTGTTTAAGTTGCCATTCTGTACCCCATAAATACATGCAACTACTATGTGTCAATTAAAAATAAAAAATATATAGCAAAGCAAAGCAAGACGGGCACACAGTGAGTGACTGGGAGGGTGGCAGGTGTGGAGGTCTGGGTTAGGCAGGGAATAGATATATAGTGCCAGGTAGGCAGAGTGTTTTTTTCCCCCCTCTTTTTTTCATTTTAAAAGATCATTTCTGCATGTGGATTAGAAAATGGTCCTTAAAGGAAGTGAAAAATCAGATGAGAGGCTGGTCAGGAAAGAGGTATAGAGGCTAGGCTAGGTGCTCACAGTGGAATGAGACAAATGGACATGACTTGTCCATTGGGAGTATCATATGTTCTGGGAGCCAGGGCTGCTGAACTGCTGGGTTTCTGGGCAAGGGACCCACTTGAATGCTAGACAGTGGGGTTAGTTGATGATGGGAGTGTTGATGAAGGTTTGGGAAGTTAGACATTTTCAGACACAGCTAGTGGTGGGTAAGTAGTTAGCATTCACATTGGCGGGTAATTTGGCAAAATGTACAAAAGCCTTAAAAGTGTTCATTCCTTTTGGTCCAGTGATTCCGTAGGATAAAATCCTATGGAAATAATCCTAGATGCATTCAAAGACTATTTCAGGTACAATGGTTCTGGTCTTATTCATAATGAAGCCAAACTTGGAATATTTAACTTCTTTCCTTTATTCTTTCATCACTAAGAGATTGGCTGAGTAAGTTAGGACGCATCCATATGATGGGACACCATGTAGCCTTCAAATGAAGTAAGATATTCAACTGAATTGCCAGTTGAAAAAAATATATGATGTTATATAATATGACCTTAATTCTATAAAACTCTATCCCACATAAAGTGTACATAGGATATACTATATCTTAGAAAATCCAATAGGGTGTACACTAGAGTTAAGAATAAGCTAATTAGCGAAAAATGAATGGAGTAGAGCGGGAAGGGAACAGGGGGAGGGATGAGGGAGGGGAAAGGGAAGTACTGGGGACTAAATTAGAGCAGATTATGTTCCAAACTTTCATAATTTTGTCAAAATAAATCCTAATGGTATGTATAACTAAAAAGAACCAATAAGCTAATTCAGGAAAGAAGTGCACAAATTCATTTCATTCTCTATTTGTGATTTTTCCAAATTTTCTGCAGTGAACATTGAAATAAAAATTTTAAAAGTGTTATTTTAAAAACCAGTGATGTTCTTTTAAAACAGTTCTTATTATGCCTGAGCATGAATCTGAGTGGTGAATACATGGGTGAGCTGGTGGCCCTTTCTAATACGCATCCGTATATAGGGCAGCCATTCATATTCATAAAGTTTGTGGTAAGGAAAGCTTTGGATTTGAGTCAGAAAACTGAGGAGTTAAAGTCCCAGCTCAGCCACTTCCTGGCGTTGTGATCTTGGACTCTGTGCTTGATCGCTAATGTGCCTGCAGACCCTTTGCTTCTTCAGTTTGCAAATGGGAATGAAATGATGGTAATAATAAAGGCAGAAGTCATGTTTCTATGGAGTTGTGAGGGTTAAATGGCAGGGAATGAGAAAGTGCTGTAGGAGAAGCCACGTAAATATTAATGCTTTAAGGCACAAGTCTTCACAACACAGACTTGGCACAAATATGTTTAAGGTGGATCATTCCTAGTGTACTGTAGTGCCCTCTGTGAGCATCTCAGCAACCAAGTGGCAGATTGGATGAATTGTTAGGCCAGCTCTCTCTGATCCCATGCCCTGAATTAAGCAAGCAATCTGAATGTAACTACAACCAGCTTGTCCTGAGCAGTGGGCAGCTCTCAAATGAGTGCTTTCTCCTTCTCTGGAAAGCTGCAAATGAAATGCCATCTCAGCAGCAGCCGCACCCAGAGCCCCTTTCCTGTGTTGCTCAGCTGTACTGTTTATGTAAAGTCTTTGGAAATGAACCTGCAAAGGAGTGGAGTTGGGAGGAACCAACTGAAAGGAGGGTGATGGGGAAATGCACTATCTCTTGGTTTAAAGGAAATGTTTGCTTTTGAATGGACCCTGGACACTGACATCTGAAATATCCTGGTCCTTACATATTGGCATGGACGTATGCAGAAATGCTCAGCAGGCACTTACGTTTTAGAATCTTGAACTGCTGGCGGCCAAGGACAGCCTGCCTGGCTTTAGGAGGCTCGCAGTGGACTTGCAACCTTGTCCACAGTAGATGCCGTGAGGGGGTGTCAGCCCTCCGTAAAGAATCATAGAGAGTGTGAGTTCAGTGAATATCATTAAGGTTTGGACTCCTGTTTTCAGCTGGAGATCCCTGGGTAAAGGAAGATGAAGTAGTCAATCCTGGCCAACCTTTGAGGTTTATTTCTCTGGGGACTCCCAGCTTCAATGAGATGTAGACAATACATCACACACCAGTTATCAACAATGATAACTGCTACTGAGTGGAACTGCCTTATTGGAAGGAATACTACTGGTCAGCCATGTCTTCTGACTCTGAGGACCTCGATATTGCCATTTTGAACAAGTGCGCTGGTAGCTGCCAATTGTGTCCAGAGTGCAGTTCCCTGTGAGGTGTTCCTGTAGTAGATGCTGCTGCTGCTGATCCACTTGTTGATAAGATATACAAGAATGGTAATGACAACAGTGACAGCCACGGTTGGTGGCATGTCCTCTGTGGTGAACACAGTCCCAGGGGTGGTGCACACATCATCTCCTTGAATTGTCACATAAACCCTGGGAGATAAGTCTCGCTCTCCCCACTTCACAGATTAGAAATTGAGTTTGAACAACTTTGCCCAAGGTCACAGTTTTAAACGTCCTAATCTGAAATTTGAACCCGGATCTCTCTAGCTCTCAGGCTCCTGCTCTGAACTCCTCCATCATCCTGATGCTCACTTTCTTATTTTCCCAACACTATTCACTTGGAATTTAGTTGTACCCCACACATCCTAAGGAGTACCTACTCTGTACCGGTGCTGCTCAGGGTAGAAGATGAATAAACCATGCTTCCTTCCCTTAAGGAACATACATACATTATTATTTTTATAAATTTAAAGTCTATAGCAAGAGGTGAATAATAACTTTAATTGTAATTAAGAATTTATAATAAATATTTTTGAGTAAATGATAATATACTAATGCATTTTAGTTTATTTTAGGGATATCTCTGACCCCAGATTATAATGCATCTATAAAAGTTGCACACATGAAATTATTTGGGAGTTTAAAGAAAGAAGAGAATAACTCTGGAGAAATCAGAAAAGCATTAAGCTGGGTGTAATATTCACAATGGGACTCACAGAGAGGGAGGGCCTCTGACAGGTAGAGATGGTCAGGATTGTTTCTCAGCTGATGTTGCCTTTCGGGTTATAAGAGGAACCTGTGCTTGCTGATTGATTTTTGCAGCTGACCCTGTGTACCCCTGGTTTGTTTCTTGGTAATTACACTTCTCCATGATGTTCACATCTGAGAGCTTGGAAATGGAATTTTTATTATGATATACAAGGTGGTCACAAAGACCTACATCAGAAGTGGGATTTCCAGGCTCTTCTCTGTCACACATCTGTATATTTATTCTAGAACTCTCTTTTGAACTTCCCATCTACCTGGCAGAAAATCTAAATTTAATTATCCAGTATGCTCTTAGATTTAAGTCCAGAATACATTACCACCCCCCTTCTCCCTTCTGTGTGAGTCCCCAACTTCCCACCTCATGGTGGTGTAGGGAATGGTCAACTCCACTGTGCATTAACTAAGGGAGAATGGAGTGGTTGGCCTGGAGTCCTGTTTGGAAAGGTGACTTCAGAGATCAAGTTCTTCTGTTGTCTCAGTTTGGGATCTTGGGCACTAGCACAATTTTCCATCCATTTCCTGATGAAGAAGATATAACTTGGCTTTCTTCCTATAAGCGAGCAGATCAGTGTTGGAGATAATTAAATTATAAAGCACCTTGGGGTCCAATGATAGCAGGTCTCATGTAAACACCATTGTGCCATTGCCAATGTTGTCACTGAGGGATGATAATGTAATATTTGCTGATTACAAAGTCGTTTTCTGATGTTTGGTTGAAAGAGATTGTATGTATTGAGCCAACTGTTAGGGCTATTTTTCTTCTAGTACAATTTATAAAGTGCTTTTTGTTACACCCAAATTTTGTAGGACTGGAGAACTTGGAGGTTTAAGGTTGTAGCTTTTTAGAATGGATGAATAAACATTAGCACTCCAAAGTGAAGCATGTGACGACTGTCAAGGCTCCGTCTCTGATTTGCTTTCTGATCTCATGCAAGTCACTTCACCTCTCTGCTTTTTTGTTTCCCCATCTGTGAGACATTGCTCACTTTGCCAGGATATCTTCAATATGAATAAGATAATGTGCGGAACCCTTTCAGCTGCTGCATCATTAAAAAGCATTTATTCAGCACTTACGTAGTGTTGCACAAAGAGAATTATAAAGACTAGATCCCTGCCTTGCCTGCTGGATTATATCCTAATATCCTCCTAAGAAAAAGGCAGAAACTAGGCAAATAAGGTGAGAGAGCACTCAGATGTTATCTTTTATGTCATACAAAAAACAGCAGCATAATTAACAAGAACTGATACTGAATGGAGTCGGTTATCGAGATGGGGCTCACATTGAAAATATATAGATAAACTGAGTAGGAAGCTTTCATCTACCAGGGGCTAAGTCACACAGGGACCTTGTCTTATGTAAATAAAATTTCTGAACATTGTTCATGGGGACCTAAGCAAGAAGATCCCAGTGGGAAGGGGCAGGGGAAAGTTCTTTGGAGTTTTGCCTGGGATTCTGAAATTTTAAGATTCCTGTCATTGTCTCTTCCCACTGTCTCATCTGAGTCATTGAAGACTCAGACATTAGGGCTTAAAATTCTGTCAGGACAGATGTCTGTGCTTTAGAGAGGCCATTATAGGGCAGTGGGCAACCATCTTACATTTTCTGAATATTGTGGTCATTGCACTGTGGATTTTTTGAAATTGTGGGCCTTCTGCAGAATGAGATTGGAACCAAGCTGGACTCGAATGAGGCTCTAGAGAGCAAGGCAGCCATACAAATGCCATCACTGACCTGTCTGAAGGACTTTCAATCAATTGAATACTTTGAAAGGTGAGCCCCAGAGAAAAGAATACCATTTGCTTCTCTAGGGAAAGGAGAAGGAGGTGATGGTACCCAGGTCACTTACTAAATCACTCCCTAAGTTTTCTTAGAAAAGTTGACCCATTAGTTGTACTGATCAAACATACACACTCAGCTTTCTTCAAAGAGAGATAGTGAAAACTGTGATTAAATTAATCAAGTTAGCTACTATGTATGTTTCTGTTATAGTCGCAGCATCCTTTCACTGGTTTGATTAGTTTGACATAATGCTAGGTTTCAAAGTAGGTGGGTGTGTTAATCAGCTTGCTGTTACCGTAACAAAATACTTAAGATAATCAACTTGAAAAGAAGAAAGCTTTATTTTACTTCACAGTTTTGAAGTTTCAAAACTCATGGTCCCATGGTTGGTTGGCTCTGTTGCTTTTGGGCATCTGACGATGTAACACATTGTGTTGGGAACATGTGGAGGGGGAAGCTGTTCACCTCTTGGCCAGGAACCAAAGAGAGGACGAGACCACTGTCCCACAATCCCCTTTGATGACATGCCCTCAGTGACCTAAAGCTCTCTACTAGGCTCCATTTACAGTTTCTGCCACTTCCCAATAAAACCAAGCTGAGGGCCAAGTTTTAACACATGGGCTTTGAGGGGACATTCTATCCTATAGTAGTGAGACTAAAAATCACTCCTATTGTACATATAAGGAAACCAAAACTGGTTAAATGACTTGGCTAAGGTCATCCAACTAGTATAAATTTTAGAGTGTTAGTTCTTTGAACACTAATATCCTGCCTTTCTCCCTGGAAAAACATCAGCATATCTAGATAGCTGGATTTATTCTCAATATCTCATATTTTAAAATTATTTGTTGTCACCATAGCACACAGTATGGTTAAAACCAGACTCGCAGCTATTAATAATTGCACAGTGTCATTGTTTCTTCCAAGGAGATACAAAACGGAAGCTGGCAAGCCAGGAACTTGTCCTTCACTGTACTTGGGTCTTAAATGATTATTAAATACATGGAGCTTGACTCCCATCTTCCTCTAGGTCTTTCCCTTTTGATTTTCAGCAAAATTTTCAAGTATTCTATGGGCATGAGGAGGGCTCTTGCAAAATGGCCCATTGCAGTTCTGACTCTTTTCTAATGAATGTATTGTGCATGCAATAAATCTGAAGGAACTGCATCTGCATCCTGTCCAGGTGGAAGGTGCTAAACTGGCTGAAGCCTAAAGTATGCCTGACCTGGGCCAAACTGCAGATACTGCTGCTCTTGCTGCTGATGCTATGGCCTGTGCATAGGGGAGCAGCCCTAATTAAGAGTTCACTCCAAACAGTAGAGGACACCATGCTTCTATGCCCTGGGCTACTCTTCTTCACTGAAATTCTCTCTTCCCAACTTTAGCTCAGGATCTCCTTCCAGTTCTCCTCCTTCCTCTCACCGAGACCAGCTTTCTGCAAAAATGAGTCTTATATGTCAGTGTCAAATTTTCTTAAGAACATTAGCATTTCAAGCTTTTAGTGCTAATTGGGGGGTATTTATCCAGTTACAGGGAATTCTTGGATAAGTAGTGTATTCTAGTGATTCAGTTATAGACTTTGTGATCAGAGAGAACTGAGTTTGAATTCCAGTTCCACCTTTCCTAACTTTTGATGAATTACTAGACCTTTTTGTAAAATGAAGATAATGATGTCATCTTGTTGTAAAGATTGAGTAATATCACATGAAGTACCTGGGTACGCTCAGCTTGTGGAGAATCACTGTTTCAGCTCCACTTTTCTTTCTTTCTCCTGAAGATTAAGAGAACTTCTTTACATAGCTTTCCATTGGAGGTCACTGGACAATGTACGAACTAAGTGGGAGAAGCAAAATGTGACTGTATCTTTGGTTATTATTGCTAGCTGACAATACAATCAGGGGTCAGTTTATGTTTGGTTTGATGTGCAGGTTGAGCATCACTCATCCCAAAATCCCAAATCCAGAATGCTCTAAACTGTGAAACTTTCTGAGTTCCAACATGAAGTCACAAGCAGGAAATGTTAGACCTGATGTTACCTGACACAGATTATGGGCAAAACAAAGGCACACTGAAAATATTGTGTAAAATTACCTTTATGTGTATATGAAACAGATGAATTCTGTATTTTGACTTAGACCCCATTCCCAAGGTATTTCATTACACACACACACACACACGCACACGCACACACACACACACACACACATTCCAAAATCTGAGAAATATTTGAAACACTTCTGGTTCTAAGCATTCCAGAGAAGGGAAACTCAATCTGTGCTACATTTTATTGTTTCCATTGACTCTAAGGCTTGCATTCCCCTCTATATTTTAATTGGTCTAAAATTTATATGTGTTTTCCAATAGATGGTATGTGGTGGTTAGTTGATAGCATTTTTTCTTTCTCAGTGATACATAAAATAAGGGTTATGTCTTACAATCAATGACTTCTTTAATTTGCTCAAAATATAGTAGTTATTGTAAAAAATCTGACATTCCCTGAACTCAAGTGGCAAAGAGTTGTTTGTCTTGGTGATTCTTGATGTCATCCCTTCCCTGGCTCAGCTCCTTGTTGGGAGTCATCTGTCCAATATCCATGTGGTGGATTGCCATCTGGATGAAGTAATAGCAGGAGGAAGAGTTTCTGGGACATATGTGAATAGGGAATAAAAGACCCTTAGGACCATTCTCATGTTGGACCTAAGGTGGTTTGAAGCAGCTCTGCCTCTTTGGCTTTAGGGTGTCTTTTCAATATCTTACACAGGGATATCAGGTCATATTCAGGTTAGGCCTTTTTATAAACATTAATTGAGTGCTTACTGTGTCTCAGGCACTGTGTTAAGCACTTGACAAAAACAAACTCTTTTAATTAATATAATAATTTAATAAAGTGGGTATATTTGTATCTTTATCTTATAGATGAGGAAACTGAGGCTCAGAAATTAACTTATGTGCCCAAGTCTTGAACTCAAATCTGTTCCACTCCAAAGCCCATGATTTGAACCTCTCTGCCCTAGTGCCTTTTTCCCAGACTGACTTGGCAAAGTGGTCTTTGCATCTTCTCCACTTTTCTTTGCTAGTGGCAATGATAAATAACATGGGAATAAAGTCTAAATTTTAGTCTACAGGGAATCCAGCTGACAAGCCATGTGCTAAAGATGTAAGAGCTAAGTTATGGATTTTGGCAGAAGGGGACAAAGGAAGGAGGTAACTCCATGCCAGATTCTGAGCTTTTTCAAGTGAGTTTTGAGTTTTCAGGTTCTGTCCTCCAGCTGCACTCTTTCTACCTTTGGCATGGTGTCTTCTGCATGGGCTGGGGGGTGAGCCTGGCATAAACAGTATGCACTCTGCCCACCAGTGATTTTTCTCTCCCTTCTGTCTTGCATCAGATATGCCCCAGTTGCCAGGGAAAGAAGAGTGAGTGCTTGATGGTCTATCAACTCAGGTGGAAGGAAAATTAGCATTTCCAACAGTGAGTGAAGGAAACTGCCTATATGCCAGGAACTACTGTGTGTGTGTGTGTGTGTGTGTGTGTGTGCATGATAATCACCCTTTAGCTACAATTTTGCTTTCTGTGGTTTCAACTACCTGTAGTCAAACACAGTTCAAAAATATTACATGGAAAATTCCAGAAATAATCAATTCATAAGTTCTGAATTTCATGTTGTTTTGGGTAGCTTGATAAAATTTTGTGCTGTGCCTCACCATCCTGCTCCTGTGAAGTCCCCTCTTATTGAGCAGATCCACACTGTGTACACCACCTGCCAGTTACTCACCCAGTGACTGTCTTGGTCATCAGAGCAACTGTTGTAGTGTTGTGGTGCTTGTGTTCAGTAACTACAAAGTACCTGGTACTACAAAGTACCAGGATAATGATGCTGACAATTATATTCTGGTATATTGTTATAATTTTGCTATTTTATTACTGTTAATCTTTTGCTATGCCTAATTTATAAACCTTCTATATATGCATGTAGAGGAAGAGATATGATATATGTAGAGTATGGTACCATCCAAGGTTTCAAGCATCCTCTGAAGGTCTTGGAGTGTATCCTTCAAGGATAAGGGAGGACTACTGTGTGTATATATGTATGTGTTTGTATAGCTATGTACCTGTTTGTAGATATAGATATATAAAGATACAGATATCTCTATCTGTATCTGCATCTTGATTGATAATATATCTCCTGGGAAAAACAGAGACAAGACAGGCACCACCATGGCCTCAGGAGTGCCAAGTCTGTAGAAGATGGCAGATGACCAGGCCAGTTACTATTAGGGTGGCAAGCTATGCGGGTCATGAGAATTGAGAGACTGTTGACTGGCACAAATGAGTATGGGATTTTTGGGTTACCCAAGAGCATGTCCAGGCTTTTCCTTGCTGACTTACTTGGGAAACTTCCCTAAACTCTAAGCTTCTAATGTTTAACCTCTTCATCCTTAACAGTGTGAGGAAGTATGTTTTTCTCATAGCCTCATTGAAAGGATTAATTACATGTTTGGTCAAGTGCAGTGCTTACTGTGGGCTCATCCAGTGCCTGGTGCGCTCTGGATGCTGTGAGTTTAACGTGCCTACACGGGCATATGTATATATGTGTTTGCATGTGTGGATAGAGATTCTAAAATTCCTCCCTTCATCAGATGTTTAGTGAGGACCATTTTAGGTGACAGGAACTTGGTGGTGATAAAACAGCCCCAAATCCTTGCCTATAGAATGCTTACCTTTCAGTGGGGAGAGACAGTAAATAAGACAAACAAGGAAGTGTTCATTGGATGGTGATCAGTGCTCTGGAGAAAGCAAGCAGGAGAATGTGGGGAGTGGGTGGAAGGACACATTTTCACTGACTAGGGAAGGCCACCCGAAGGGATGTTTGAGCATGGATAGGGTCCTGTGGGAATGAAGGCACCAGCAAGGTGGATGATGGGGGAAAGGCGTCTCAGGCAGAGGAAATTGCAAAAACAGATGTCCACAGTTAAAAGCAAGCCTGGCATGCTCAGGGAAGAACAGGGAGGCCAGAACTCATGGAGTGGTGTGAGCAGGGGGCCATTAGTTGGCAATGAGTTCAGATGATGCAGGGCCCTAGCAGGCCATGGTGAGGATGAAAGCTTCTACTTAGGATGAGACAGGAGCCACTGGAAATTTTGAGCTGAGAAATGGCATGGTCTGCCATATGTTTTAAGAGTGTAACTGTCTGCTGTGCGGAGAAGTCACATGGGGTGCCGTGTGCATGTGTACCTTGGCAACAGTTTGGAGAACTCTGATGTAAGCTGATGATGTGATCACCTTTGGTCAGAAGGCCAAATGCAAAGGGACAGTAGTGGAGGAGGCAGAGGCTGGAGAAATATGGTTTGCATTGTGGGTTTGGCCCTTCTTTGTTCTGAATGGTTTCCCATTGCTGTAGGCTTGGAATGCTACACAGGAAGTGAGGGGCTGTTGGCCTGCCCTACCAGCCTGGGGTCACACATCCAGATTGTGGTTGGCTGAGCCTAGGAAAGGCACAGTGCACTGGTGTGTGTCAGAAGCAAGAGTGGAGGCTGTGGGCTGAGCATTGAGGGCATGTGGAGGAAAGGAGGGATTTCTCACTCTGGCTTTATCATGGTGCATCACAAGGAGCAGTGGATGTTCTCATGAAGTAGGCAGTGCCAGGGCCTGGGAGCATGGCTGACCACAGTGAGATGTTAAAATAGTATGAATCTGGATGAACCCAACTAACCCCTCAAGAAGAGTCTGAGAACTTGAAAGCTGAGAGAGTGACCTATTGTTCAAAAGGCTCAGAAAAGAACAGATGGGACTAGTGAATGAAATTATACAATCCACCCTGGTAATCAGCTCTGGGGGTGCTGACCAGTCCATGTACTGCTGACTTAGCCTCTTCTCCTGGTGACCAGAGGGGAGCTGGCCCTTTCTGGAGAAAGGAGATCTTTGCCACTAGAATTTTCCATTATTTGCGTGGGTTTTTCCTCCCCACTACTATCAATCACAAACCTATATATAATTTACCCAAATCAAGAAAAAAAAAACTAATTCTGACATAGAGTTCATTTTGTACAGGTACTATCCTGAGTACTTGATTTGTGTTAACTTAGTCTTTGCAACAACCTGTGAGGTAGGTTGATTACTATCCCCATTTTGCAGAGGAATAAACTCAGATTAAGAATCTTGTCCAAAGACACATTGCTTGTAAGTGTGCGGGGCCATTATCCAAACTCATGCTTCTGACTCCAGAGTCTTATCTCTTTTCTCTTTATCAGCCTTGTAATTATTTCTTATTCACCATGTGGAATTTTCTGAGGGAGTTTTTGGAAATAATTTGTACAAATATGCAGAAAGGAACTGTGTGGTCAGAACAAGAAAAAAACAATTGGCTTCAGTCCTTTTTCTTCCCCATATCCATGTGGGATACCTGCCAGGCACTGGCAGCTGGCAATTTCCACTTCCTGTTTTATGTTGTAATTTATTGATGTATATGTCATTCTCCTTCCAAAGGCTGCAAACTCATTGTAGCCCAAGTACATGGATTCAATTTTAATATTTGCCATAGTATCTGGGACAATTCCTTGAACTTAGTAGATGCCCAGTAAGTATGAAATAATTTCTGAAGTGGAATGGGTGCAGTAGGTAGCCATTAAGCCATTAAGCCATTCAGTTCTGCAAATAATGAATTGAGAACATTTAAATATATGAGTCACAAGACAGTTACAGTTGAATAATGCTTTTATGATTTTCAGAACCCTTCCATACAGTTTATTTCATTTATCCTCCTGACATCCCTTGTGAGGGTGCTGGGCACACATCTAAATACAAGAAAGCCAAGGTCAGAGACAAAAAGTGAGCTACCTAAGGGTACGATATGTATTTTTAAAATTTTGATTGTAAAATCAGAGAAGACATTGGAACTGTCCTCTCCTGATTTCTATTTTGTGAGTGATGTTAATATGCGCACCTGTTGGGTACAGAACTTGAACACAGCACTTGATGTTACTTGTCCTTTCTGGCAATTTGCTAACAGCCTCTCACAGTATTGCTTAATGTCTGATCCCCTGACCAGTACAGTTCCCAATCCTTGGTGAGGTTGGGAGCTTTTGATAGTATGTACCATGTCCATAAACACACCACTTGGTTGACCTTGCTTTGTTTGTTTTGCTTTATTTTGAAATAATTTTAGACTTACATAAAAGTTGTAAAATAGTACAGTTTCCCTAGTCCATTTACCCAGCTTCCTCTAATGTTAACATGTTGCCTGACCATGATACAATTATCAAAGCTGAGAAATTAACACTGGTGCCATTCTTTCATTCAAACTTGAGGTCTCATTGTGATTTCACCAGTTTTCCTACTTATGTCCTTTTCCTGGTCCAGGATCCAATTCATGATGGCACATTGCATTTAGTCATCATCTCTCCCTAGTCCTTCTTAGTTTCTTCCCACCTGGGCTACTGCTCAGCCTTCCCTTGTTTTTTTTTTATGACTTACTCTTTTGAAGAGTTCAGGTTGATTACCCTTAATTTGAGTTTATCTGATCTGGGTTTGTTTCCTCATGATTAGATTGAAGTTTTGCATGTTTTGCACACTGAACTCCTACTTCTGAGTATTGCAGAACTGATATGCCCTTCACAATGTGTTTTGTCAGTGGGAAAGCGATGTTGATGACTTGTTCCTAGTGCTGTTAACCTTCTTCCATCGAAGGTGAAGGTGGCATCTGCCGTTTTCCCATTTCTAATGCGTATCTTAGGGGAGATGGTTGGAGACTATTCAAATGCCCTGTTTCTTGTCAAACTTTTCCTTGTAATTGTGGCATTTGTCAGTGGACCTTGCCTGCAACAGTTATGATTACTCTGATGTTTCTTGATGATGGTACCTCTGATGTCTTCTTTCATTCTGTATTTATCAACTAGAATTCTTCTGTTAAGAAGAGTTGCTCCTTCTGCACATTTCTTTACTTAGTCAATTACTGATTTGTATCACTATCATATCTATTTATTCTATGGGTTATAATCCAGTGCTACTGTTACTGATTTTGTTGCTCAGATTCTTCTATTCTTGGCTTCTGGGAGTTCTTTCAGGTGCCTTCTGACATACCTGCATCTTTCTCAAGTGTTTTCTTGCTTTTGAACCACAAGGTACTCATCACATATCTACATATCTGTCCTACCCAACCCTGCCATCAACCACTTCTCCAAGGAGCCTTGTCTCCTTTTAATTGAGAGTGGTATTTGAAAACCAATATCTGGGCACTAGGTGTGCTCCTTGCTCTTAATTTCCTTTTCTATGTCAAGACTTTCTTGTGGCAGGAAGCAGTGTGGTGATCACATTTGGGTACCAGTTTGTTGTCTTGTCATGGACCAGTAACAATTTGAGACTCCCCCACTTTGAATAGTGAACTTTATGATCTGCTCTGTCCCCATGGATGTGTGGTCCATTTGGTGGTGATTTTAAATTCCACTGGATTGAAGTCTTGAGTCAGCTTTATTCTTTCACTTGTGAGTTGCTCATCTCTGTGTTGAGTGCACACTATGTGCTGGCCTTGTGATAGGCACTGGTTTTTATATTAGTGAGTAAAATCCAGCCCTTGATGAATTTATAATATGGGATCTTTTATGAAATCCAGGAGACATTGCTCCTTTTCATGATCACTGTATATTATGAGAACTTGTTTCAGATCATTTAGCCTGAGAGATTTTAAATTGGTAGGGGGGTACCAGGGATTGAACTCAGGGGGAACCACATTCCCAGCCTATTTTGTATTTTATTTAGAGACAGGGTCTCACTGAGTTGCTTAGGGCCTCACTGAATTACTGAGGCTGGCTTTGAACTCTTGATTCTCCTGCCTCAACCTCCCATCAGCCTCCAGGCTGCTGGCAGAACTGGGCTCCCTCCCTGGTGCTGCTCTCTCCCACTGGGCTGGGGAATGGGGTAGGAGTACTTCTTCTCAAACCACTCTTAGACCCTAAACCATCTCTCCAACAAAAGTGCATTTTCAGAGATTCTGTTGCTTGGTTTTAATCTATTCTACTTCCATATCAAGTTGGGTCTGGGTTCAGATTGGAGGAGATTAAGACTGATGTCCCTTAAGGTCACTTGGATGAGCATTATCCTCACTCCTACCTCTTATGCTTCCCATCTGATTTGATTTAATTCATCTGGCATTATTCCAGTGCTTTTTCCCTTGGACTAGTTTTTAGCATTTTCTTTAAATTTCTGAGCTAAATGGATTAAGAATTACTCTTACAGGCAGAAAGGTGTGACTGGCAAAGAGCATTCTACTGGCTGGACAACGCACCCCTTTCAAACAAGTTGGTTGGCTGGAAGCCTCCATTGTCTCCTTTATTTTGAAAAAGATGGGAACGGTGAAAACTCATGCTAAGGCTTGTTCTTTCTTCGCATTCGTTCCTTTCTGGCATCTGTTAAATTATGTCTTTTGTGTCACTGAACAAATGTGTGTTCTCAGCATGCAAAGTAGACACATGATGGCTGACCCACTGCCTGTTCTGGGAAGGAAGGAAACAGTCAAGCTGTGGTCAAGTTGATTGCCATGCACCCTGTGGTCGGAAACGTGAGGACAATTGGGATCACCTGCATTTGCCTTGAAAAGTAAGGAAGGGTCGAGGCATCCGAGAGTCTGTTTGCCAGATGTGTCAAAGATGTTTCCAGAGACGGGCAACTCTATGCATGTTCCTCAGCAGTGCAGGGCCGTACCCCTGAGGCGGCCTGATGCTCTCGCTCTGAGCCTGGTGGATGTCCAGGGGCCAGATTATGGAAATGAATCTTCACCCTCCATTTTTATGTTGATGCTTTTCACAAAAAATTGTCTGTGTGTGTGCATTTTAATATGTGAAATTTGGTTTAGAGACAGCCTTGTAGGTCCCATCTTGCTTATAATGCAGTGGTCTGCCCTTGAGAATTTTAAATTAGCTGACCTACATAGCTTAACTATTTCAATTAAAAGTAACAGTGTGGATTGGCAAGAGGAGGAGGACAGGGTAGGGAGGACAGAAAACCCCTCCCAGGAGCTTTGGCTCAGGCAAAATATTAGAAGTAACGAGGGATTCTGGGAAGGCATCATCATGGATCACTGTCATGGAAGCTTTGACACTGTGGCTGAGGTTCTTGTGAAGGTGGCCTCTTGATATCCCCTTGCTACAGAGCTGTTGTGCTAGGCAGATTCTCTTTGCGGGGAAGACTATGGCAACATTATTCCTTTCCCCCACAAACTTCCAATTTTCCACTTCCAGCCGTCTCTACACTGGATTCTCTGAAGGCTTCTTCTGGGGAAATAAATGGCAAAGAAATGCTGTTCATGGCACAGGGTAACCATTCTTGCTTTCTAATTTTCCAGTTTTTTTCCTCTACTGCTCAGAATCAGAATTCTGATTCCACAGGAATTGCTAATTAACTCAGTTACTCTCACAATGACAAGCTAACATCTGGAGCTACCAAGTCAGGGAAGCCATCGGCCTGAATCCAGTATGGATTTTCTCCCCTTCGCACCCAGCTCAGCAGCTGGGCACTGCACCAACCAGAGCATTGTAGGATGGGGATGCCAAGGGCTGGAGCAACTCAGGGCTAATTGATTCACCCAGAAAATCATGGGTTAGTTATTTTAAAATTGCAGGCTATTTCAAAGCTTTTTGTTGTTCTGGTAGGAGATGGAGAGATCAATTAATCACTGGAGAAGAGATCTCTTTCACATGCTGCCTGTTCCATGCTCCTATACCTAGACCATCTAAGGGTGACACAGATTTACTTAGGGCTATGGTGGGTGAAGCATAGTACTCTTTAGGTTTTATCTGTGTGGCTGCTTGATTATAGCACAACCCTATCAGATGGAGGGATAAAGTGATGAATGATTAATGAAGGACTTGCTTGTCAGACTGGATAGAGGCCGTCAGGTGCACAGAAGCTGCACAATACACTTCCAAGTTCCATTCTTCAGTTCCCATTCACATCCATCTTCCCATCTTTCTGCTTATTACATATATAGTTGGCCTCCCATAGCCGCAGGTTCCATGTCTCAGATTCAAACAACCATGGATAAAAAGTATTTGAAGAAACTTGTGTCTGTACTGAACAGGTATGGACTTTGTTTCTTGCCATTCGTCCCTAACCAATACAGCCCAACACTAATTTACATGGCATTTACATTGTATTAGTTATTGTAAGTAATCTAGAGATGATTAAAATATATAGCTTATATGCAAATACCATGCCATTTTACATAAGGGGCTTAAGCATCCACACATTTTGGTATCCTTGGAAGTTCTGGAACCAATCCCTCTCAGATACTGAGGTCTGACTGTAGTGCTGACTGCATGGCTGGTGCTGTTCTAAGTTCATTGCATATATGAACTCATTGCCTGCTCACAGGATCCTATGAGGTACATATTACTATTGTCCCTGTTTTACACATGTGAATACTGAATCATTGAAGTGTTATAATTTTATTTAATAACATTTACTTCTGGTGCTAGGCCAGGCAGTTTGGCTTCAGAGTCCACCCTTTCATATTATCAATAATATAGGTTCCACTCTATCCCAGGCCCAAGGGTTTTCAGAGAAAAATTCACAGTATCTCTCAGGACACTCAACTTCAATTTGTGCATGAATCATCTGGGGTTCCTGGTAAAATGCAGATTCTGATTCAGCAGGTGTGGGGTCTGAGTTGTTCATTTCCAACAGGCTTCCATGTGATGTCAATGTGGCTGGATTGGAGGACTCCACGTTGAGTAGCAAAGCATTAGTAGACCATTCTATTGTGGTTTGCTCTTTTAGCAATAGAATAATACCAGGAAGAATTTAATAAGTGGTGATCTACTAGAGAAAGAAAGAACTTTAGTATCAGAGAGTAATCAATTTTGTTCGAAGACTAATTTTCTGGGAATTTCAATAGAAAATGGAAAAAGTGAGTTTTCCCTTCTCATATTTTAGCTAGTGGTGTTTTGTTTTGTTGTTGTTGTGCTTGGGTTCAATTTGGCACTTCTGGGTTATTTTCAGTCCCTACTTTTTTTCTGAGTTACCCTTATAAACAATTCTCCCCAACATAGTTCTCCCCAGTAAGGTACAAGGAATCATACACAAAGTTAGATTCCATCACAAAAGCAGAATTACCATGGCAACTGTTGTTTTTTGAGTGTGCCCAGCAACGTGAATAGAGCTGACAGGTGAAGTGAACTCATTTGTTCTCCAGAAGATGGGGGTGGGGGGCCCTGGCCACACTAGCCCACTGTATCTCCAGTCCTACAGCAGGGGGCTTCCATTGACTCTGAAGACTCCAGACACCCCAACTCCCCTTACCTTCCTGGAATCCTGAAGTTAGTCTCCAAAGTGTTTCTGATTCTCAGCTTCCGTCACCATGAGAATGCTTCAGAGCCTTGGGATACTCTTGTTCTTCTGGTTTGAGTTTTGGTGGATAACCACTTCTGAATCTTGCTGTGTTTATGTGTCAATAATTTGGTTTATCTGCTTACTGGTGGTGTGGGGCCTATGGCAAGCCCAGTAGTGAATGGCTGGGGCAGTCCAGGCTCTACCACGTGGTGGCCTCCTGGGAACCGTCAATTCCAATGTGTGGAACCAGTGAAAGTGTTGTTTTCTGGATTTGTTAAAGCAAAAAATCTGCCTTCTATCACTTAGAACGGTCTCCTTTCTTCTTTCTGCCTTTCTCTCTGGCAGCATCCCTTGCTCAGGGAAATGGTATCATGGGTTCATTTTGTCCATCTTGGTTGGATGACATCATCAGAGAAGACCTGTGAGATGACCTAATGTTTGATGGAGCTGAGATAAAAAGACCCAGTGGAACCAATGACCCAAGGGAACATAAATGCTGATTTTGGTTGCTAATAGAAAGCAAACAATGAACTAAGTTGCATTAGGTTGGTCATGTGATGTCTTGGTAGGCACCTTTCAGATATGGAAATACTTCAGAGGATTGCATTGAATCTCTAAGATGATACTGAGCATTCAACTCTCAGTGGTCCACAATTGACCTCTTTTGAGATGTTACCAACCTGAAGGAAAGGCAGCCTCTCCTGCCTCTCAAGGAATCTTATTTTTAATGATGTTACCTTAAGAAGACATGATCTGAGAAAGAACCGGGTATAGTGACTTTCTTCTGACTCACTTTACTCTTCATTTTTATATCCAAGTTTCATGAAACAACACTGTTTTTATTGCTAAGCAAAAGTTCAGGAAGGAGCATGCTTTGATATAAACTAATTAGCAAATTTTCTGTCAGTCTGAATTAAGACCTGCACTGCTTCCCTCTGTTCTCCCAGTCTCTGCTCTTACGTACTTACCCCAATGCTTTTCAAGTGCTACAAAACTACCAATAATAGGTTTTAATACTGAAAACCTAAAACTAATAAATGCAGTTTTGATCGCTGCACCTATGTGTTCCTTAGTACTGCTGTTTCCAGAGACTCTTTGTTCTAGTTATCATTCAAAACAGTATCAGGTTTTGGGGCAAGGACCATGCACTGGAAACTATTATGCAGGAGGATTCCCTCCCCACTCTGAGTAACTAATATAGGTGCAAACTTGATGTGTATATAAACCCAGAAATATTTCCTGTGAAGAGGTAACTTGGTAACTAGTTGACTTTGACATGATCTTCCCACAGAGCACTGGACTGTATGTAGGCAAAGGTAAATTTTACTGAGTTTAGAAAGAACTGGAGCATGGCCAGAAGGCGAATCTCTTCACCCTTGCCTTAAGTATGATACCTGAGCTGCAGACTCAGAAACTGCTCATATTCCATTATTTGTTGATGATGGTGGTGATGGGTAAAACGTTTGGGAATTGGGGAAGAATTCCACCAAAATCACAGTGACTCTTAGGAGACTTTGGAAAGAATGGTTAGTCTGACTCCACTGTCAGCAGAACTAACAGGTTGTTCTGAAGAGCTTTGAAGGGTCAAGTTAATTCGAATGGGCTCTTTGGCCCTCCATGAGGAAGGCATTCATCTTTCTATGGGAGTGGAGGGAATTTTTATTACTTGGCCTTTTGGGTAGTTGGTCACTTACATTCAAGGACAGTCTTCTTGAAAAAGTGTTCTTCATCTTTATTTTCTTCGAGAAGTAGAATATGAGGATTGTGCTTGCAGGAAATAGAGAGGAAGAAGTGAAGTTAGGAGAAAAATCTCCCTGACTATGGTTAAAATATGAGAATTAGTGATCCAGAGAAATTCTGGAACCCCTGACTCTGGTTTTAGAGGCCAGGGATTTTCATTTTGATTAGCTTAGTTCCTCGGCTTATTTAATATCTGTGACTGAATCGCTTTACCACCTTCAGCCTTAGTTTTCTCATCTGTAAAATGGGAATAATACTTGTTCCAGAAGGTCATTGAGAGGATTAAAAGAAGTAATATAGGAGAACCATTTCACTAGTGCCATGCCTGTCATAGAACTCTTGAAATATTGGAAATTATTTTTATGAATTCTGTGACAGGGACCTGACTGGGAGAATATAAATGGGCAAGGAGAAGAAGCTGGAGAGGAAGGCATTAGAATTGGTGTTGAAATAGCAGGAGAACTGCTTGGGGGCAGTGGACTCTGGAACACCCATTTGGTACCATCCACCAGGGCCCGCTGCCATTGTGGTGCATTAGTCATCTGAGTGACAACAAAACTTGGGCAACTCTAGCTCTCCAGCCCCTGAGACTTACCTTCCACACATTTTCCCTTAACACGTATTTGATCCTGGAGGGGTCTTGGTGGAACCTCGCTGGGGCATTGCTGGAGGGTCTGCATTACCATGGAGCCTGCAGACGGGTCAGTTGCCAAATACCTCAAGGCCCTTCTGTTCATCTGCTGATGTCCTAAAGGTCATTCATTCTCAGATTCCTCTCCCCAGCATTAAGGTGCTAACTTCTTTCCTGGGAAGCCTGTTGGGTTTTTTTTGCCTGTGAGAGGTTTTATTCCCACAGTCTGTTTTAGTTCCCTTGCCTGTTTTGGTTTCCCCCTCTTCCCTCCCTCCAACCTCCCACCCTGCCCCCCTGCACGCCCTGCCTCGTTTCCAATTTTAGCGGTGTTACCAGGGCAGGTTTGCAGAAAGCTTGCTTCAGTGGCTCTCGCCTGGGCTGTTTCCACAGAGGCTGTGTGCCCGGGTACCATTCACTGAAGCTCAGCAATTGTGCCCATCTGTTCCTCTGGCTGGAGCCACCAAGCATCTGCAGGGGGCGGTGAAGGCTGCAGAGGCCCAGACAAGGGACAGGGAGGACCTGGCCAACGCGATGCCTGGTGAAGCATGACACCATTGGAGCCTTCAGATAAAGGGTCCTTGTGACCCTATGGGTGGGGAGAAAATGGAAAATGGGAACAAAGTTAAAATTAAAATGTTTAAAAAAGTGATTTACGAAGAATTAAGTTTCTTTCAAACTGCTTTATTACTCATAGGAATTGTATCAATCAACAGTGAGCACTAAATTGCTGGATCAGTCAGAAAATATTGTTGCTGCTGAAGAATCAATGCTAATTGAATCATTAGGGCATTATTACATGAAACACAAATAGCTCAGGATGATAACTCTTTGCTCAGCTTGCTCTGTAGTTTTCAAAGAAGCAGTGGAGCTGTGATTGCCTTGCACGGTATGTTGACACACAGTTTCCCTCTATTGCCAGCTTTCTCAGTGGAGTTTCAGGAGGGTGGTAGTTGCAGAAAGTTTCCCCAGTTTTTTTTTTAAAGACTGTGTAGTCCTTCTTGAAGTCAGTGATATTGAACAATCTTCAAAAGTAGGGAGGTTAAAGAATTTGGATTATATGTTAGAAATCTTCCAGTAAAGTCCATAATGTGCAAAGTATCTGCCAAATTGTTATGTGCATGTATGAATGTCATAACGAATCCCACTCTTAGGTGTAATCATTAATCACCAATAAAAAATGTAAAAAAGAAGTGTCTGCCACTTCCCCAAGGCAGGCAGAATCCAAACAAAAGCCAATAACCTGGCTCAGGATGCAAGGCAGGGCCTGTCATGGGGGTGATGGGTACAGCCTGGATACTCAGATGTAAGCCCCCACACTGACTGGAATGGTCCTGA